>CM031242.1:370674897-370746873 GCA_018340775.1 Taxus wallichiana var. yunnanensis | reverse complement strand
ACATTTTTAGATAGAAATAGAAGTGAAGAGAGAAAGACTTTGAGCTTTCTTGTAGAATAAAGAAAATGAAGTAATACAATTATTAAGACTTTGTGCTCAATATCTGTGTTATGCATTAGGTCTTTCTTACGTTAGATCTGTATGTGTTTAATCTGTTGGATTCATATCTACTTTCCTGTCATTTGCTCATCAGTATTGCTTTGTTTATTTACGCAAGTAGGTTTGGCTCTGTTTACTACCAAACCAAAAACGTAAATCTTCTGACCCTTCTGCTTTGGAATTCATTTCTTTTCTTCCTTCGGATCTGTTCTTTCTCTCCTCCCTCTTTCATTCCTTTCTTTTCTCAGCCTGAAACACTCTACTGGGATGAGATCCCAACCCCCGAAGGCAGAATCTGTGAGACTTGCATAGGTTCCTGCTAGTAGAAATAGCAATAAACCAGTTTCGCTTTGCTGACTCAAAGAGGGGCTAAGCCCTGCACACTGTTGGCTCGTCTATCCATAGATCTGTCCACGCGACAGATTTTTGGACCAACAGTTTTTGGCGACTCATTGGGGAAGCGAATAGATCCGCCGAGATCTATGATGGTAGAAAAATCAAAAAAAAAAGAAAATTCTTTTGCTGTTTGCAAATCTGAACTTTTTTATAAAAATCCAAAAAATTTGCAAAGTGCCCAAAATTCAAAATTTTCTTCTGAGATCCGTAGATCGGGCCTAGTTACAGATCTTTAGTTCGCTGAGTTTTTATAAAAATCAGTATTTTGCCATAGATCTGGATTTTTGACTGTTTTCTAAAAAGTTTGAAACCCTCTGAAAAAGTAAAAATCAGATCCGAAAATCAGCTTGCTATTTTTCCCTGCCATCTTATCCTCGTTGTTATTTGTCATTAACCGCAATCGGTTTTCTGAAGAGGATAGTTTTTAAATATTTCGAAAAGTGCATGCTACTGGTTTTTGTCAGAGAAGCCAGAAAATCAGCAAGTACAATCAAAAATAAAGTTTGAATCTGCGCCATAACATTGCAGATCTGGAAGGTGCGCTGGCAAGTGAACCTTTTACGCGCAGCAGGAGAGCCCGTGGAGAAGCCGATCCCACTTTCGATCTGCTTCAAAAGCACAATTTCAGCGTGACACTGGCGCATTTTTCAGCCGCTTAAGCTCGGCAAATGGTCATCCAAGAGTGTCTCACCTCCACGAAGAAAAAGTCTTTTACAAGGTGCATCTACATCCCTTTGTAGTGCCTTGCTACTCAGTGGAACCACCCTTCCAGCCCGTGTTCTCTTTCCTGCCATTCAAATGGCGGTACCATGGGGAAATGCTATGGGTCCTCTCGCACTGCCACATCCAGTTCACGCGCTCCCTCACGGAAACCGAAAGAATTTTCCCAAATTCGATGGGAGCGGAAATCAAAGCACGGATTCCCACATATCTGCATTCATTATGTCATGCAGTATTTTGGATGTGACGCACGAAGATGTGTCGGTCCACCTTTTTCTGGAAACTCTACAAGGGCCCGCAGCCGAATGGTTTCAGCATTTGCCTGCCGGCTCTATCACCAGTTGGGCCACCTTGCGGGAGGCTTTTGAAGACAGATACAAGCCTTCAGAGGACGCATTTGCATTACTATCACGAATCACTCACCTGAAGAAAGAGGCCAATGAGACCATGCGCGATTTCGTCGCCGGTTCAATGCACTAATCAATCGTGTCCCTGTTGCCATGCTTCCAACACCGGAGAATCAGAAGTGTTTCTTCGTGAATGCCATGAGCTCGAAAGTTAGTTTCTTGCTCCTTCAAGAACGAGTAGCTACCCTACCTCTCGCTCAGGCTGCTGCCATTCGGATAGAAGACAATTTGATAATATCTGGTGAGTTGAAAAAGGAATCATCCAAGTCCAAATCTTCAGATACCTCACCTGCTACTTCGTCTGATCCGGCGTTCCAAAAGATGGCGAATGATTTGCTCGCATTAAAGAAGCAGTTGGCCCAGGCTCCTAGTTCCTCATACCGGGATGTTCCACGAAGGAGTTTCGTTCCCAATAATGTTTCACAAAGGCCGCGCCTACCTGCAACTGCTCCACGGTTGGCGCTTGAAGCTCCTCCGGTCAATGCTCTGGCCGAGATTGAGGAAGAAGAGCAGTACTATGAAGAACCTTCGTCTCAAGGCGAAGATGATCAAGATGTCGGTGAGCCGACTGGCGACTCTACTATTGGATACATGGAATTTGATGAGGAAGAATCTGATGAAGAGGAGGGTACTCAAGGCTATGCAAGCGGACAATCATATGTTGTTTTTACCCACTCGCAAGGAAAAGAAGCAGAAGTTGCTGCTCATGTCCAGCAGGAGAAGGCCGTGTCAAACGCGCCTCCGATCATTGCTAAAAGAGGTAATCCTCTTCCTACTCAACTCCCTGGCAAATCTTTTACAAAGAAATCTTTTCCCCCCATCTCTCCTCCAAATCAGCCCCCTCATATTCCTATCAAGATCAGTAACCCTGTTCCACCATCGCGAAGCGAGGGACTCATTCCCTCACCAGCGCAACCCTTGGCCGCATTTGATATCATAGATCATGCAAAAAGACCAAGATCCAAATGTCTGAAGCTGAGTACCTTCAGTCAAATCCCGAACAGCTTGTAAGATTAACCAAATACATTCAGAGCCAAGCTGTTACATCTAAGCAGGTTTCCCCAAAAGGAATCCTTTCCACTCCCCCTGAATCCCGCATAAATGTTGCTTCAACATCTGCATCAGGTAAGATAGAACCTTTCTATCTCTCTCTCCTAATCAACGGCCATAAGTTGAGCAACTGTATAATTGATTCCGAGCTTCGATAATGTCATGCCGGCGAAAGTCGCCCATGCTTTGGGCCTCACTCTTACCAAACCATTCGGCAGATGTTATTCATTGGAAACCAAGCAAGTTCCGTTGGTTGGCCAAATCAAAGACGCGCAATTTGCGTTTGCGGCTTTCCCAGATAAAAGAGTAAAAATGACAGTCCTTGTCGCTGACATTCCGGCAGCCTACGGGATTTTGCTGGGAAGGAGTTTCTGCAGTGAAGTTGGTGGGGAGATTCACATGGACTGGTCTAAAGCTAGAATTCCCGTCAAAGGTGTGATGCAGACATTAGAGCCAGAATCACAAAAGAAGTACTTGGTTACCAGCTCCGAGGATCCCAAAGCCCAAATCCTTTTTGAATCATCAGGGATGGGGAACTATTTCTTGTCTACTGAGACAGACAAAGCGGGGGTTCTCGTTCGAGAAGAGGATCTTAATGAGATTTGGACCTTGCAGTTTGATGGCAGTTGCGCGACTAGTGGATGTGGCGCTGGAGCCGTGCTGATATCTCCCGAAGAGGAGGTAATTCCTCTTTCTTTCAAGTTAGTTTTTCAATACTAACAATACTGCTGAGTATGAATCTCTGTTACTCGGTATGCAAGCCGCAAAGGAAAGGGGAATTAAAAATCTAAAGGTACAAGGTGATGCTGAGCTAGTTGTAAATCAGGTCAAAAGGATTTACCAAGTAAAAAATGAGAGGCTCAGGCACTACCGTAACGCAGTATGGGACAGCATCGAAGAATTTGATGCTTTTTCAATAGGAGCAATTCCAAGAGCTCAAAATGACATGGCCGATTCATTGGCCGTTTCAGCATCTCTCATGCTCCCACACCCGGTTTGAAAACAAACAAATACACCATTGAGGTGGTTTTCCGCCCGAGCGTGCCGGACAACTCTCAGCATTGGCAAGTATTCAATGATGATAATCAACTCATTGCCTTTCTAGAAAAATCAGAAAATTTTGACGAGTTGTATTTTGAAGGATCCACCTCTACATGCCGTGAATCAATCAACGGTCAAAACCACGAAGCAAAGGAGAACGACGGCATATGCCAGCTCAAGGGAAATAAAATTCGAAGGGCCTGGTTTCTCTGGAGGCGCTGTTTGACAGGCATGACCGTTTTGTGAAAAAGAAGAGGCGAGATGGTCCTGACTCATCCCCAGAAACCGAACCGGTCAATTTAGGTTCGGAGGCACATCCGCAATTTGTGAACATCGGGAAATGTTGCACGCCTGAAGAGAAGCGGAAATTTGTCAAGTTGCTGAAGAAATATATGGATGTGTTGGCATGGTCCTATGCCGATCTAAAGTCCTTCAAGCCAAAGGACGTACAGCATGACATACCGCTGAAAGAAGATGTCAAAGCCTTTCGCCAGAAGCAAAGGCATTATAATCCTAAGATCTCGGGCACCATCCAGGCCGAAATTCAGAAGATGTTGGATGCAAGAATCATTTTCCCTATCCATCACAGTACTTGGGTAGCAAATATTGTACCAGTGCGCAAGAAAAACGGCGAGATACGCATATGCGTAGACTTCCGAAACTTGAATCAAGCTTCGCTGAAAGACAACTACCCTCTTCCGATAATGGATCAAGTTCTGCAAGCAGTAACTGGATCAGAGATGTTGTCTATGCTTGATGGTTTTTCAGGCTACAATCAGATTGAAGTCTCGCCTGAAGATCAATTCAAAACAGCATTCACTACTCCCTGGGGTACATTTGCCTACAGCAGGATGCCTTTCGGCCTAACTAATGCTGATGCCACTTTTCAACGGGCCATGGACTTCGTTCAAAGGTATGATGGGGAAGGTCATTGTGGTTTATTTAGATGACCTGACCGTGTTCTCTAAACAACGAAGTGATCACTGTGATCACTTGGAGCAAGTATTGCCCAGATGTCGAGAGAACATGGGATTTCCTTAAACCCAAAAAAGTCTGTTTTTGGGGTCACGGAAGGGAAGTTGCTAGGGCATGTGGTTAGCAAAGAAGGAACAAAGATAGATATTGAAAGGGTTAAGGCTATTCAGAGCCTTACTCTGCCTACAAGCAAGACTGGTGTTCATTCTTTCTTCGGGAAGGTGAACTTTCTCAGACGTTTTGTTCCTGACTTTGCTGAAAAGACCCGTCATATACTGAACATGATGAAGGGATCACCAACTTTCAGATGGAGTGAAGAGGGGAAAAGGTCATTCGAAGAAATAAAAGCTTCTGTTGCCCATGCACCAGTCCTGGTATGTCCCGACTTCTCCAAGGACTTCATCATGTATAGCTACGCATCTGAGCACACTGTGTCTGCAATCTTAATGCAAAAGAATTCCGAAGACATTGAATCCCCGATTGCATTCATGAGTTCTCCCCTCAAGCCTCACGAGTTGAAGATGACTCAATTGGAAAAGCATGCCCTTGCCGTTGTCAAAGCAGTGAAGAATTTCAGGTATTACATTCTAAACTCGCATACGGTGGTGCTGGTCCCTGACACGGCGGTGAAATCAATTCTAACTCAGCAGGAGTTAGGAAGTTTGAGAGGGAATTGGATCGCAAAGGTCCAGGAATATGACCTGGATATTAAACCAACCAAGCTGGTAAGGGGCAAGGGCCTGTGTCAGCTAATGGCTGAAAACAAAGATTCAGAAAACCCTAAAGGAAAAGAGGACTGTACCGACGAAGAGCAAAGCCCTCTAGAGGAACCTGATTCTCTGCCTCTAGTTTTATTTGTTGCAACTAGTGATGAGTGGTACTCCGACATCGCTTTCTTCCTTACCTACGGCGAATGCCCAATGCACCTAACCGCAAAGGAGAAGCGCACTATAAAGCTCAGAGCAGCTAAATATGTCATCTGGGATGACGGTTTATATAAGCGCGGGATAGACGGTGTCTTCCTGCGATGTGCGATGTGTCTTGGAAAGTTTTCACAATTCAGCCTGTGGAGGCCATTTTTCTTCTTCCGTGACAGCACACAAGATCATTCGAGCCAGGTACTATTGGCCGACGCTCTTTCAAGATGCGGCTACCTGGGTGGCAAAGTGTGAACCCTGTCAGCAATTCGTCGGCAAGCCCAAGTTGGCTGCCCTTCCCCTAAGGCCGGTCATTATCAATGAACCATTCAGGCAATGGGGAATTGATTTTATTGGCGCACTCAATCCTCAATCGAGTGCTGGACATAGCTATGTCCTTACAGCAACGGATTACTTCACCAAGTGGGTGGAAGCCATACCTGTCAAGCATGCCACTTCTGAAGTGGTTTGCAATTTTATCAAGGAAAATATCATTGTCAGGTTCGGTGTTCCAAACAAAATCGTTGCTGATAATGCTTCTAACTTCTCCTCCCGAGAAGTTATTAGTTTTTGTTACGAATATGGAATAACTTTAGCACATGCCTCGGATTATTACCCTCAGGGAAATGGTCAGGCGGAATCCAGTAATAAGAACTTGGTGACCATCATACGGAAATTAGTAGATGAAAATCAGCGGATGTGGCACAAGTCTTTGTACGACGCTTTGTGGGCAGACCGCATTACTCCCAAGAGATCTCTCGGCATGTCACCTTTTCAAGTGTTATATGGCACTGATGCCGAACTGCCCATTTCTGCAGAGCTTCCTGCTCTGCGCTTAGCATGAGCCATAGAAGATGAAACTTTCCAGAATTCTCTAGAAAAGAGAATCATGTATCTGGTAGAACTTGAAGAAAAGAGAGTGAGAGTGGTCGACAGGATCACTGAACATCAGAATCAAGTTAAGAGGCTTTTCGATAAGAAAGCCAAGCAGAGAAATTTTCAAGTAGGAGATCTCGTCCTTTTGTGGGACAAGCGAAGAGAGCCAAAGGGCATGCACGGAAAGTTTGATTCCCTATGGAAAGGACCCTTCAAAATCAAACAACTCAATGGAGAGAATAGCTTCTATCTCTCATATTTGGATGGGATCGAGCTCCCGCTTCCCTATAGCGGGCATCATCTCGAAGATCTTCAGGAAGTAGAGCTTGCTCTCTTCTTTGTCTGATTTGCTTTAAGTTGTGTGTTTGCTTTTGTCGTGTGTTTGCTTTCAGTTTGTTGTGTGTTTCCTTTGTTCTCCCTCCGGTCCCCCTTGTTTTTGACTCTGTTACCCAATGGATAGGCACAAGAAATCTGGGATTCTCTACCCCCGAGTTCGCTCAGGGATAGTCCCCAGAAAGAGCCAGCTGTTATCCCGTAAAATTGACAAGGGCAATTTTACCGATAACCATACCGAAAATTTTGTTTCGATCCCTCGTTAGGGATCCATCACGTTCGAAACGTTGTAAAATCCCTTCCTGGGAAATCTAGTTTTTGAACTTAGTCTTTTTGAGCCTTTTTTGGCTGGGCGCATGAAATTGCTTTGCAACACTAACTTTTGGTGCGCCCCCTTAAAAGCCTTTGGCGCATGGTTTTTTATGTTAACACACCTTTTCAGTGCGCCAAAGGATGTTGAGACTCTTTTGCGTGCGCCAAGGCGCATGCGCCTGTGTTGACACAACTCTTGTTGCGCCACCTTTTGGTGCGCCAAAGGGCGCACATAATATCATTGCAACACCATGTTTTGGTGCGCCAAAGGGCGCACATAACTTATGTCGACAATGCTTTTGGTGCACTAAAGGCGCGCTCAATCTTCTGATGTGAAATACTTTCGTGCGCAAAGGGCACACGCTTTCCCTGTCGGACGTGAAACTTTTATGCGCCATTTCAAAAGTGGTTGGCGCATTGATGACAAGTTTTTCTATATATATCAGTGCGCGCCCAATGTCATTTTCACTCTTTTTTGAGCACGTGATCATTCTGAACTTGTCAGCCTCTGCTCCGTCGTTTTCATCGCCCTGTGGACCCATTAAAACTTTTGCTATATATCCAGGTAAGAGGATCTTCTTGTTCCCTCATGCATTGTGTGCTTTCGGTTTTAGTACTTTCATGGTCTAGTTTTAGCTTGTTGGTTGGTGTTTTGATTAAATAGAAATATGTTGAGCTAGCCCCCCTGTGCTGCCTTGTCTTTTTCTTCTTTTCCTCCTCCTTTCCCTCCCTCTTTCCAGATCTGCTGGTAGAGGGTGTTGTTTTGAAAGAACTTGGTCTGAAAATCTCTTTTCTGAAACCTTATATCTCCAAGCAATCTTTGAAATGGAGGAAAGAAGGAAAAAGTGTTGAGCAATGAGAGGCTCTGTTTTTCACATTGGCGCACTGGCGCGTCTTGTTACACTAAAAACAGTTGCGCCCCTCGGCGCATCTACCCGCCTTGTTACATGAGCAAAACCCGCGCCAATGGCGCGCCCTTTCTGCCTGCTGCATCATGAACTCATGCGCCCTCAAGGCGCTCCTCTGTCGCGTGCTACAAGTGCCAATCCCGCGCCCCTTTGGCGCGCTGTTCATCCATGTTGCATCATGGGATGATGTCATCCACCAAGTTGTCAAAGTCAACATGACTTTTAGATATTTTGTAAATATCTTTGTAAATAAGTGGTTGGCTCCATTTTGCCTTCTCTCTCCCTCATCTTCTATAAATCTTTGGAATACTTGTTGTATTCGGTGTGAACATTTTTAGATAGAAATAGAAGTGAAGAGAGAAAGACTTTGAGCTTTCTTTGTAAGAAGAAAACAAGAATACAATTATTAAGACTTTGTGCTCAATATCGTGTTATGCATTAGGTCTTTCTTACGTTAGATATGTATGTGTTTAATCTGCTGGATTCATATCTACTCTCTGTCATTTGCTCATCATTATTGCTTTGTTTATTTACGCAAGTAGGTTTGGCTGTTTACTACCAAACCGAAAACGTAAATCTTCCGACCCTCGCTTTGGAATTCATTTCTTTTCTTCCTTCGGATCTGTTCTTTCTCTCCTCCCTCTTTCATTCCTTTCTTTTCTCGGCACTGAAACACTCTCTTTTGGGATGACATCCCAACCCCGAAGGCGAATCTGTGAGACTTGCATAGGTTCCGCTAGTAGAAATAGCAATAAACCGGGTTTCGCTTGCTTGACTCAAAGAGGGGCTAAGCCCCGCACACTTTGTTGGCTCCTATCCATAGATCTGTCCACGCGATAGATTTTCGGACCAACACTTCTTAATGTACTCTTCCCGAGATAAAGTCAACTTTCGTTCCTTCCTATCTCGAGTTATCGTCATACAAAGGATTTGTCTGGCTTCCCCCAAATCCTTCATATCAAAGGATTCACTTAAGCTGTTTTTCTTGAGTACTTTTATTTCTGCATGTTTTTACTCGCAACCAACATGTCATCAACATACAAACACAGGATAATATAACTTCCATCCTCAAATTTTTTTGTATACACACAATGGTTAGAATAACATCTAATATAACCTTGCTCCATCATGAAGCTATCAAAATTCTTATACCATTGATGTGGAGCTTGTTTTGTGCCATATAAGCTCTTCTTCGCCTTTTCACATTATCTCCTCTTTACCTTTGACTTCATATCCTTCTCGGATGCTACTATATAGCTCCTCCAAATCACCATGGATAAATGCAGTCTTTACATCTAACTGTTCTAAGTGCAAGTCTTATGCTGCCACTATTCCAAGAATAGTTATGATAGAAGTCATTTTTACTACAGGAGAAAAAATCTCATCAAAATCTATACCTTGTTTCTGTGCAAACCCCTTGACCACCAACCGGCCTTATATATTTTCTTTCCTCCTTCTTCATCTTTAACTCTGTACACCCACTTGTTCTGCAATGCTCTTTTGCCTTTTGGTAGCTTCACCAAATCCCAAGTCTGGTTCTCCATGAGAGAATTATGCTCCTCATCCATGGCTTACTCCCACTTCTTACTGGCATCTACCTGCATTGCTTCATCAAAGCTCACTGGCTTTCCACTATCAGTGAGTAATAAATAATAAAGAGAAAGAGAAAAATGTTCAGGGCTCTTTTCTTACCCTAAGGCCTCCTCACTTTGTAGGAGTTTGGGGTTCTGTTGAGTAGGTTCGAACCGATTCATGGGTCACTTTCCCATCTGGAAGATCCTCTACCACTACATATTCTTTCTTGGATTCTTCCCTGTTTTCCTGCAACTATTGCTTATACATGACTTTCTCATTAAAGACCACATCCCTAGACCAAATAATTTTCTTGTCTTTAATACTCCAACATTTAAATCCAAAGTCATCACCACCATAACCAATAAAAGTGCATTTTTCGATTTAGCCTCTAGCTTGGTCCTATCACCGTTGTCAATATGAACAAACACCTCACATCCAAAGACTCTAAGAAATGAGTAATCGACTTTCTTACCGTACCAAGCCTCCTCAGGTATGCCTCCATCCAAGGCACTTGAGGGTCCTATGTTTATCAAGTACACAGTTGTGTTCACCGCTTCTGCCCAAAAATAAAGAGGCAGTCCTGCATGTATCCTCGTGCTCCTAGCACGTTCCATTATTGTTTTGTTCATCCTTTCTGACACCCCATTCTGCTGTAGAGTTCCTGGAACCATCTTTTTCCTGCAGATTCCATTCTTAGAACAATAATCATCAAATTCATTGTTGCAATACTCCCCTCCATTATCTGACCTGAGACATTTTAACTTAAGGCATGTTTCATTCTCTACCAAGGCTTTCCATTTAACAAAAGTATCAAATACATCATATTTGTTTCTAATACAATAAACCCAAACTTTTCTTGTTGCATCATCAATAAAAGTAACATAATAACTTGAACCCCCAAGAGATGATACCTGAGCCGACCCCCACACATCAGAATGTACCAGCTCTAACTTACTCTCTTTCTTCGTAGGTCCAACCTTGAGAAACCTTACTCGCTTCTGTTTCCCATATATGCAGTTCTCACAGAAATCCAAACATGTTTCTATATATCCAGGAAAATTCTTCTTTATGATGTCCATGCCCTTATGGCTCATATGACCAAGCCTATAGTGCCATAATGTTGTATCTGTATTTGAAGCCACAAGACTACAATCATTAGTACTATCAGTGGTTAAATATAAGGTTCCAACCTTCTTACCGCTTGCCACCACAAGAGCACCCTTGGTGACCTTCCAAGTGTCATTTGTAAATATCACAAGACAACTATCACTTCCCAATTTGCCCCGTCGATATCAAATTTCTCCTTAATGTAGGCACATGTCGACATCCTTTAATAGCCATGTATTCCCATTCTCGCATCTTAACCCAAGTAACCTTTTCCATCTATCTGCAAGGCTCATCATCACCAAGAAAAACATGCCCAAAATCTCCTTGAACATAATCAACAAAATAATGCCTATGTGGAGTAGCATGAAAAGAAGCCCCTAAATCTAAAACCTAAGATTCATTAATATTATGCAAAGAAAGAATCAAAGCATCCTGGCATACATTACTCGATGCCACATTTTCCTCCTTGTTTTCTTCTTGTTGTTTCTTCTTATCCTGAAGCTCCCAACAGTCCTTCTTTGCATGCCTAGACTTTCCACAAGTGCAACATACTATCTTGCTTTTAGATTTTGACCTTGCCCGATCCTTTGATTTTCCATGGTTTCCTCTATTCTTCTGTCTCCCTCTAGTTTCCACTGTCAAAGCATTCCCTGAAGTAGAAGATTCACCAGATCTTTTTCTTCGCATTTCCTCACTTAGAATCACCCCTACAACATCCTCAAACTTCAACTTCAAGTTAGTTGGAACCGAGTTTCTTACCGCCATTACCAAAGTTATTCCAACTTTCGGGTAAAGAGCACAAAATTAATAAAGCCCTAACTTCTTCATCAAATTCTATCAGAATTGAAGCTAGCATATTCACAACCGTATTGAAATCATTTAAATTATCTGCTCATTGAACCATTCTCAAACATCTTCATATTAAACAAATTTTTCATTAAAATATCTTATTAGAGGCGAGGGTTTTTCATACAACTTCCTAATGCATCCATCAGTTCTTTTGTAGTCTTTTCCTTTGAAACATTAAATAATACCGAAGATGCAAGACATATTTGGATCGTTCCAAGTGCCTTCCGATCAACAAATCCCATTCCGCATCTCTGTCATACTCGAGGTTTGTTCACCTTCTCGAGACAGTGGAGTATAAAGATCCTTCGATAAAGGTAATTTTCCATCCGCATCTTCCAAAGACTGAAATTCTTCCGTTGAATTTATCAACCCTAGATCTTCCATCATCGTCGTAGCTTCCACTCAAGCTAAAAACTTTCCCTACAAGTCAACACTTGTAAAACCAAACCAGGCTCTAATACCAATTGTTAGGTAATAAGAGATAAATATATGGAACGATCCTTACGAGTAATCGCAATAGTAGAAACTAATATGCAAAAAATATTACAGATCTCAAATAAAAGTGTAGAATAAATAACACAACACAGAGAGACAAGATTTAACGTGGTTCACCCAATTTGGGCTACGTCCACCAAGAATCACTTGCTTAGATTTTATTACAAGCCTCCACTCTCTCAATACAATACCCAAATCCGTTTGGAGCTATGCTTAACAAACTCTATAGAATTCACACCTGAATTCAAAGCACATCTGCAATACATTTTCTTGTATATCTATCATATGCATAAGACCATATAAATAGACAATTGCTTAAGCAGTTTGATACAAAACCGTGGGTATCAAAACCATGGGCAAAAACCGTGGGTATCAAAACAATGGGCAAAAAACCGTGGGTATCAAAACAATGGGTACCGAAAAACCATGGGCCCAAAAATAGCCCATAATGGTTACCCATTACCCATGGATTAATAAACCACCCATGAAAATTTACTTGGGGCTTCACCCCGAACCCTCTTGACCCGCTCACCGCGAGCGGACTGCCAAAAATACCCGAGTGTAACACAAAGAAGGTGTACCACACTCTAACATGAAAACAGGCTCCACAAACATAACATTTCTCTCGGTGCCTGCATGGATATGGAATATGCACTTACCAACGTAATCCTCCAAGTGTTTAAACAAAAGATTGTATTTTCTTCCGAGCTTTGAAAATAGAGTATGTTTTTCAACGCGTTGAAAAACACACTTTGTTTTTCAATGTTTGTATAAAATAGAAAACAAAACAGGGAAACCCAAATACATAGTGAAATCATTTTTATTGTCCAATTGCCACTAAACTCAGGTCTGTAAATCGTTGAAAGAGGTAAATGATAAAAAAAATTAAGTTTTTGCATGTCAAATACATTTCCCATAGAATAGAAACCTCTCTCTATAACATTTTGAAGGTTCACAAGGATTAACTCAATTAAAGTCTTACAATAATGTTTGATGACCTACAACAAGGATTAACTAAATTATGTGTGTTGGACAACCAAGGCCAAAACCATTAAGCCCCAGATCACTCATATCAACTATTATTATATTTATTATATTGATTTAAATAATAGTGAAATATAACATCACATTACATCCACAACTTACAAGGAGCACATTCGTCACATAACATATTAATAGCACATGTACAATACATTCACAATTCACAAGGGAAAATGCTTATTATTTAACATACAGATAGTAAAAATACAATATAACAGGGTGATATAATATCACACTACATCCACAATTCACAAACAACTTCATCACATAACACATTAATAACACACAACACAACACCAAATGGTAAAACACTACAAGTACATTTGCAACATCATAGTAAATGTTTAACACCACAACCAACTCTCCAAGTTCTTCCACCATCTCATACTCAATTGTCAAGTTACAAATCTGGCCCAAAAGTTCCAAAATTTGATCCTTGGCTCTAATACCATCCCATTGAGCAAATGTCACATATATTAAAGAAATAGAAGTGGCTTTCAATCTACGCAAAGCTTGACTTCCTATTTCATAATTGGCTCGAGCAAGTACAATCAACCATTCATTTTTTTATCACCCTCACTTACACCTTGATACTACCCATAAAGATTTGTGTAGGATAACATAATGCAACACAACACCTGAACTATAGGAAACAAATATTTACTACACAACATCATAACAAGAATTGTATATGCACATATACTACATAACATGGTGGTATAATGCCATAGTGTGTTCATGGTTTACGAGGCAACACATTCATTACAACATAACATGGAAATATAATATCCCATTACGTATAGAACTCAAGGAACACATTTGTCACATAACATATTGATAGCACATGTATAATACATCCACATTCCACAATGAAAACACTTTATTACTTAACATATGAATAACACAAATATAATATAATGGGGTGATGCAACATCACAACACATTCACAATTCACAAGGAACACCTTTGTCACATAACACATTGATAGCACATAATGTTGGACGAGATAGTACAACACAACATAGGTTTGTAAAAATCACAACACAACTCTCCTAGTTCTTCCACCATCTCATACTTAGTTATCAAGCCACATACCTATCCCAAAGGTTCAGTTTGAACCTTGGCTCTAATACCATAGTGTAATGCTCGAAATTTCACCAACCAAAATCATAGCCAAATATAGAGGTAAATTTTGTACAATACTATGACATGCAAGACAACAATTAAAATTATATACACACCTAACACTTAGCATGCAATGACAAGTACAACTACAACTTATTTGTTTCGGTTCACAGACACACGTGTAAATTAACCACATTTTCTTGGAAAGTGATGGGGAGGCCATTGCTTTAAAAATAACAAGCACAAGCAATTTTTTTCTAAGACTTACAAAGAGGGGAGATACTCCACAAAGAAAACACTTCTATCTCCAACGAAGGAGGCACGGTAGGACTTTGGTTCCTCCGGGAAGATCAACACAACACATCACATTTCGTTTCATCTCCAAAAGATTAATTCCTTGAAGGATGAATATTGTCCCCTTTTACCTCCAATGATAACAAATTGTTCACTCCCTTGGTTCCTCTTTGTGAGAATCACAACACACAAAACCTTGTCTCTTCATCCAACTATTATATTACCACTTTTGGGTAAGTGCAGCAAGTTGGGGGACAATTAAGTGGACATCAAATCCTAAATTTTACATCAAATTTAGTATTCTGGAGACTTGAACCATGCCGAAAAGTCAAAAATATGTCATAAAAATGGTACCATCGCATAGGGGAGACCATTAGCTTTGTAGAAATATTTATTTTAAAGTGAATAGAATAGGATAAATATCATTTTATAATTTTTTACTAATAGTAAGTCTTTAAGACACTTTTTCCGTGAATGTTTATGTCTACGTTAAGACTACAAACTTTGTTTAACTTGTCGAATGTGATCAAACTTATACCATCCCTATCGTGGTGAAATTATATACATGTTCAAAAAAATTATTTGATTTCAATATTTTTGATGAAGTTATGGCGGGCAAACGGAAAGTGCTTTATTTTCTTTATGTTTTCAAACCATTTTCACGGAAAAAATCATAAAAATTTAAATATTGCTCAAAAAAATACAAAATAAAATCTATCCCAAGGTAGATAGAGGCATCTAACTTCTCACAAAGGAAAAAAATATCTATAAGTTTTTGCTCATCCAAATTGTGGGCAAATAGACTACAATCTTATAGGCGTTTTTAAAAAAATACCAAGTCATTGAATGTTGAGTGTTTAATATAGCTAAACTTGTCCATTTAAAAAAAAAAATTAGTAGTTTAGAAACTAGATTTCGGATGCTACGATTCATATTGAAATAAGTTGTTCTAATTTTGAGTGTATGCATTGCTAATAATCCTTACAAGTTGATAGTATGTTGTTATTTGCAATATGACGTCCACTTATGACCCCTTTTTTACCCCCAAACTTGTTGTACTTACCCTTTTATCTCTTATTATCATCTTAGTGTCGCATCTCATCCTTAGACACACATTTATGTTTGTGTGTCCCCACAAGTCATGGATCACAACATTCATTCAGATTGCAAATGCTCAAAGGAGCAATCAAAACACAACATTTATACAACTAGGAACAAGAGGGTAAGGGGAATGATTTCCTCTACATTTAGCAAGAAAATGAGTAAAGCCTAACTACTATCCATCTTGTCCAGGTCTTGACCATTCAAGAAAACAACCAACTCTAAGAAGATAATTAATTTTAGGTCAACAACTCCAAGCAAGAATTTAGAGCAGAGCCCAACAAATACATACAACTCCAAGACAACACAAAAGGGAAATTAGTCTTGTTATTAAGTCACATTTTATACTTGTCTGATTCTTAACTTGTTTTATTACATTAAGTCATTTCATATGATTTTTAGAGTTCATTGAGGTTATCTCCACTCGACCAAGAGGATCAATTAGCATGATGACAAGGTTTAACTATTAACTTCCATTACTATAAATCTTGTGTTTCATTTCAAGAAATATTGTGTTTCATTCGTTACAATATATTAAGATATTTTTGCATATGATCTACAATAATAATCATGATACTCAATTCCTTGAAATAAGATTAATTCAACTACATACAATATCCATTTACAACTTATAGATTTACATGATATAGACATATTTGCATTTTCTTTTAAATATAGCCCAAATATATATTATTCACTTCAAAACTCTCATACATAGATGTAGGGAGATCCTTAAAGAAAACTTAGAAAAATATCTTGCCTAAACACCTTCCACAAGCCTCTATACACTTTGATAGAGTTTTAATGCAAGGTGGAGAAATTAGTTGTAAAAGGAGGGGGAAACCCAAAAAGGTCTTCGTTGGAGATTTTGGTGGTAGAACAAGTCAAATCCCGCCAAGAACTATGGTGGAATTTTAATATGCATGAGCAACCCAAAACCCAACAAAGGTCTCAATAAAGTTTTCAAGTGCGGAAGCATGTCAAAGTTCTGCCAAAGTCTTCATCGGACTTTCAACATGAGAAGCAAGCAAAAACTCCATCAAAGTGTATAGAGGATTGTGGAAGGCATTTAAGTAAGAGTATTTTTGGTGTTTTCTTTATGAACCTTCCCACATCTATATATGAGATTTTTCTAATGAGTAATGTACATTTGGGAAATATTTTAAAACAAAAGTGTAAATATGTCTATATCATGTACTGGAATAATGATTACCATGTAAATAGATATTGTACTTAGTTGAATTAGTCTTATTTCAAGGAATTGGGTATCATGATTATTATTGTAGATCATATGCATAAATATTTTAATATATTGTAACAAACAGAACACCAAATTTATTGAAATGAAACACTAGATTTATAGTAATGGAAGTAAATTGTTAAACCTTGTCATCATGCTAATTGATCCTCTCGATTGAGTGGAGATAACCTAAATGAACTCTAAACATCGTATGGAATGACTTAATGTAATGAAACAAGTTGAGAATCAGGAACATATAAAATGGGACTTAATAATGATAATAACATCCCTTTAATGTTGTCTTTGAGTTGTATGTATTTGTTGGGCTTTGCTCTAAATTGTTACTTGGACTTATTGTTGACCTAAAATTAATTGTTGTCTACTTAGAGTCGAACGTTTGCTTGAATGTTCAAGACTTGGACAAGATGGATAGGGGTTAGGATTTACTCATTTACTTTCTAAATACATAAGAAATCATTCCCCCACCATATCTTCCCTAGTTGCACAAATGTTGTGTTTGATTGCTCCCTTAAGCACATGTTATTTAAATGAAATTTGTGATCCTTGCGTTGTACCCATTGTGGGAGCATGCAAGTGTAAATGTATGTGTGGGGATGAGATGTAACACTAAGATGGAAATAGGAGACAAAAGTGGAAAGATAATGGATAGATGAAGAGAAATGTGTTGTGTGTTGGTTGTCTCACTGAAGGAACCAAGGGAGTGCACAATTTTCCTTCGTTGGAGGTAAAAGGGAACAATCATCCTTTAAGGAATTGTCCCTTAAGAGACAAAAGTAAATGTGTTGTGTTGTTTTAATCCATAGAGATGAACCAAGGCTCTACTATGCCTCCTTCATTAGAGGTCAAATTATGTTGTTCATGGAGTATCTCCCCTCTTTATAAGTCTTGGTAATAGACTTGGTTTTTTGTGTTATTTGTATAGGAATGTAGTTCTCCTATCTTGTTCCAAGAAATGTGGTTAGGTTGCATGTTTCTTTGTGAACGGAAACCAGATTGGTGGTAGTTGGCATTACATGCTAATTGTTAGGTATTTATGTAGTTGTAATTTTTGTCCTTCATATCATTGCATTGTACAAAAAATCTCTTAATTTAGCTATAAATTTGGTTGGTGACAATCTTGGTTGTGCTTCTAATCAATTTTTATTCAATTGTGTATTACACCTTTATCAATTGTTAGACAATTTACATGGAATTTGTAATGATGGGATGAGGATATTTAACTACATCTCGTGAATATGAAAGAATATTTGCTCGATTTATTCTCAATCTCACGTATTACTTCTAAAATTTTATATATTTCTTTCATTAAGAAGTGTCGAATTTGAAAGTATCGATGCTTAAATATATATCAATATCAAATAAAAGTTTCCAATACTAGTCAACATTTAACAATGTGCCACATATTATGTTTGGCAAATTGTAACAATCATCTATCAATTCATTCACAACATCTACAAAAATTAGTAGCACATCAAATCCATAACATTAAGATCCTTTCATATTCACTAACAAAAATAAATGTCGTAATGATTTTGTGTCTTCACAACGGTTATCAAATTGAGGGAATTTCTCAATAGCATTTTGAAAAAATGTGGTAATATGACTTGTAGTGATGGATTCAATGACATTCAATTATATTTTGTGGTCCCATTTTACAATATACATGTATGTCATGGTGTTTGCTACTATAAAATTTGACAAATATTTGCTTGTGATCATGCTTTGATGGATGTGCATACCTTGATACAATAACCTTGAATTGTGTAACAAAGTAATGCAATAACGACAAGTTAACCCTATTAATACAATCTCAATTGCAAAATAGGGTAGCATACATAAGGCATGTGAATTGATTGACAAACTAATGCAATCGTTTGATGATATCATAATGCAACAACTAACAAATTCCCTCAATTTCATATCCAACATGAAGGTGTGGGAGCAATATCTGCTAAAGTCACAAACATGTCAAGTTATTCGCTAAGATCCTTTCCTCCTCACATAACACAAATATATGTCCCAAGTCCATTATTGCAATCCATTTCACCACATTTTTGACTCATTTTGTCAAACCATTCACATACCTTATGTATGTTGCCACATTTTACATGCATGTATATCATGGTGTTTGCAATTACAACATATAAAAATATCTATTGATGGATGAACATACCCTTATGTAGCAACCTCAAAATATTACGTCAAGTACAATCCCTTTATTAAAATCTTAATTGTAAAATGTGGCATGCTAAAGAAGGGATGTGAATTGTTTGATAATTTGCATCCATATGTTCATGCATTGAATGCAATGATTACAGGATATGTAAAGCATGACTATAACAATTATGACAACTACTACTATAAAATAACCTTGATAGCTATGCAAGTGTGTGTGTGTGTGTGTGCATTTGCACTTGCGTACGTATGTGCGTGTCCACACATGTGTGTGCATGTGTTTGTGTGTGGGTGCGTAGGTTTTTGTGTGTACGTGTGTGTGTGCATGTGCGTGTTTGTGTGCGTGTGCATGTGTGTGTGCATGTGTGTGGGTGTGGGTGCGTGTGTGTGCGTGCGTGTATTACATTAACATGTTTTTATATTATACCACACTTTCCATGTACATGTGAATGTAAAAATACATGAAGGGATGTGGAAAATAGGCACCATTTAAGTATTCAACGTGGCCAAAATTTCAACATATTTACACTAAAATGTTGACATCATATTGTTTTAAGGACCTTGGTCTATTGGTGTTGATGTATGGCTTTCAATGAGCCCACTAGGGATCAAGTCTTGTTAAGTGCAAGGCCTAGAGACACCTAATACAGAGAGTCAAACGGTTGAGACTAAGATTGTGCCTTGTGTAATTTTGATGGCGTGGATGCCCCTTACCCGTAGTTGCTTAGCTGAAGGTGTTCATTGGTTTAGTTTGTTCGCTTACTTTACATTGTTGGATCTATATGTTCCCTCCGAACTTAGACAAAGATGTCATCAAACTATGTAATCCAGTGCCCAATTGTAAGACACCACTTGAGGTGCTCAATAAAAAAATCAACATCAAACTTAACATAGAATTTTCAACGTAAGAGTTACGACAAATATTTCCATATTTATCATCCTCCAAACCCCGATTGCAACGTCTAACATCAATTTTTTAGTGAAATGTTGTAATGGATGTAGAAAAACATTTTCACTATTTACCATTATGTATTATGAGGAAAAATAAACTTTTGTGTCAATATTAGGCCTTTCGAATATTAAGGCAATTTTTTAGCAAGTTCTCATGTCATAGTATTGTACTCTCTTTGCCTTAAAATTGGTGAATCCATTAAAACATTTAGAATCATTGACACCTAGATTGTTCTATACATTGTATTAGTTAATTGAAGGTTTTCCAAACAATTGAATTATATTATTCGTTTTAATGGGATTTTATTGGGTTTAAGTAATTTTATTTTAAAAATGGTAATTATTTTAATATAATATATATATATAGATTATATATATATATATATATAATATATATATATATATATATATATCATGGGTAACCATTTATTTAAACATGAATTCCAACACTTATGTGTAGAGGGATTATGTTTGTCTTGTCCACTTAATAATATTTGTATCTTATATGCATTTGATAATAATTATGAGATAAAGAGACCCACTTAACATATAAGTGTCGTAAACATTTATTAGCAGAGGGGACTAACATATAAGTTGTTATGTTATGAAACAACTTTACGTAGGTTGTAGTTGTTATTTTAGTCTTGCAATTGTCCTAAGCTTATTGCTCGCCCTATTTTATAGAGATTGTTATGTGCATGTGTTTCATAAATAACACTATGTAATCATTTTCTTAAATTTAATAAAACCATTGTTGATTTTGTCTTGCATATGGTATCAAAGCCAAATTTGCACCATCTAGTTGTTGCAAGTTGAGAAAGAAGACAGAAAGAGAAGGAGAGAGAAAATTGCATATTTGAGCAATACGAGAGGAGCCCACAAGCACTCATTCTCAAGGAAGTTACAAATTAAATTTTCCTTATGTTTGTGTTGTAGATTGTTGATCACAAGAAGCTCGAGCTCCTTCAAACTAATTTGGTTCACTTTTGCATTGCACACGTCACAACAACCTTCTGCATTGCACCCCTGTCACAATAACCTTCTGCATTGTACTCCAAGCTCCCCCTACCATAGCATTGCTCACACACATCCGATCTCCAACCTTTCACACCTATTTGAGCTATACACACCTATATCGAGCCATGTGCACAACCCCCAAGCACATTTTACTACCTCGTCCAAACCCTAAATTATCCCAAGCTCAATTCACATCCCAACAAGTTATAAAACATTTCAAAATGGTGCATACAAACCAATAATGATGGAATCACCCGGGTGAGCTTTGCCACAACAAATTAGCAACATACAAACAATATAGTGTTAGGAATTTATACTCATTAACATTATTAATTACTTACATTAAATAGTAACTGAGTAATAATTTGTAGTAGTTATATATGAGTTATTATATTTAAGTTTTGCTTAATATGGTTGTGAGGGATTTTGTATGTTCCCTATGAACTCAGCCTATATGAGAACCGATTGAATTTACAACTATTTGTTCATATCGGGGCGAGCTCTCCAGATTGGACAAGTTGCCTTGTCGATCTTAACTTGGCCACATGTTCACATTGAGCTCAACATCAAGCACAAGATCCGACATCATATATAGTTAGCAGAGCATATATATTACGATCCACTGCAAATCGGTCTCCACGTGGCTTTCTAAATCATCGGCAATGCATCAAATTTTAACTTTGGTTTTGTGCATTTGACTCGCATCATATCTCGATTGGATAGTGTAACATGGTGTTGTTTTAGCTACTGTGGATTTTTACATGTTTACTAGATCATGTGTCCATGTTCTATATACAAGCTTCGGTATCAAAAATAATATGAGTAACAATGTTTTGTAATAGTCGATGTTGTTGTCTTACTTGTATGTCGTAATAGTATTTGTCAAATTTTAAGTATCAAAATTGTATTTTATGTTGTCTTGTTTCTACGTCAAAGTCAAGAGTTATTTTGGTTGTATTTGGATGTATTTTCGATCGCAACCGACATCCTTTGTTGTGTGACAAAATTGTGGAGAAATCGTCATGGATAAATTGAGTCATTGAAAAATTTTAAGGCAAAGATTTCCATCCTTGGCTAGTAAGAACCGGTTTTCGTTGATTAACAAAAATCTATGGGATATTGTTAATGGTAAATCACCAAAACCAAATGATGCAAATGAAACAGTCAAATGGGAATCCAAAGATCAAAAAGCAACAACAATTATTTGGCTAGGGCTATCAGATGCCTACTTGCATCATATAGACATGTCAAAGACTTCAAATGTCGTATGGATGACATTAGACAAGTTGTTTGGATCACGAGCATGAAACACAAAGTGGCACTCAAGCAGAAGTTATTTGGGTTGAATATGGATGAAGCTAACAATATGGTTGAACACGTCACCAAGTTTAGTTCTATTTCAAATCAATTAGCAAGACAAAAGTTGATGTGCTTAATGATGATGCAAAAGTGGTATTACTTAACAACATACCTCATAGCTATTCTAACATGGTCTTTACATTGAGTGAAATAAATCTTGCTTTAGAAGATTTGATTTCTTCTTTGATGGACTTGTTTCTATTACAAAAATTTGGTTACTTACCTATAAATTTCAGGAAAAGAGGACAAGATTTACTTGATGGCAAACTACCACAAAATTCCATGGTTGTTAATGAAGAACCAATGAATATTGATAATGGTTATAATTCTAAAGACTTTTTATATTAAGTAAGTTACATCTAAATGGACGTAGGAAGCAATGGAAGGAGGAGGACATTTAACGTTCTCTCGTCAATCACCATCAACAGAGCCACACAAATGATTCAGTAACATTTTTGTTTTTAGTTGTGTGTTTTCTGCTATGTTGCATGGTGTGTTTTAATATAAGAACAAAAGTACATTCTTGTTCAAATTTCTAATAAGTGAGGAAGTTTATGATATAGTCCCCTAATGTAAAAATGTACTGGAAAGATAAAAGCACAAGTGTAAAGCAGCATCATGATACTTGAAGAGGATGAACAAGGGTTCATATTTTGAATAGAGGTTTATACCTAGATTGTTGGTCATCATGTGCAAAACCATCTAAAGGGTTGTTGGTTGAAGCCTTTGAAAAACCATCGAGTGTACTAAGATCGTGAGCACACACAGTGGCAAGTCAGTTGTAGAGGAAGTGTGAATGTTTTTCTACCATGTTCACATTAAGGGGGTGTATACAAGAATAACAATGTTAAGGGGGTGAATGTTACAAATATATAATTAATAACATTATTATTCACTCACATTATATAGTAATCGAGCAATAATTTGTAATTTAGTTAGATATGAGTTCAAATTAACAACTCATATATATTATAAGTTTTTCTTAATATGGTTGTGAGGGATTTCGTATGTGAATTATTCAACCAACTCACGAATATAGGATATTATGAGAGGAGTAGTTGAAGAACCTCCTCAAATATAGTTGTATCTCATATATAATAGTTTATATTATTTCATGAAATTAAAGTAATAAATATTATTATCTATGTAATGTGAAAGCTTATTATGAAGCAAATTTGGCCAAATTTGGCCAAATGATGTCATATAGCACTCTACACAACATAGAGTGAGCTCTTCATTCAAATTTGTGAAGTGTATTCCTTTCTATTTTGTGTGCTCGTGTTCCTCCAAAATGACCATAAAATCGGGAAGACATGCACACAAAAAGGTGACGATCAAGCCAATAGGGTAAGTGCACAAAGATGGGGGTCCAAAAAGTAGACATAAATCCATTTTTTGGCCATTTTGGCCATAACATGTTCGTGTTATGGCTCATTCGTGTTATATAGCGATTGGGAAAAGAAATGGTCGCGTTATAACACGAGTGCATTATAGCTCGGTAAATCTAAGCCATAATGTGAGCGCGTTAAAAGCGCTCGCGTTCCAATGTGTTTGTGGCATGTGTTTATGGCATGCTTTTATTATTTCTTATACTTTAAATTTATTTTAGTAAATATAAGATGTTAGTGTCACTCTGCACCTTATGGAACTAGTCTCACACTCCATCTATCACGGTTTAGAAGATAGTTTTTCATATTCTAATCAGTCAAGTACATAGGTATTTTTCAGATTTTAGCATTCACTTCCAAGCTTTTATGGTTTAAATTATACAATCAATATCTGTTTTTGAAAAAATATCATCATTTTTAGGTTTTGGGGCCTTTTGGATTGGTTATTGACATTTGTAGGAGTGTTAAATGTGTCAAAACTATATATTTTAAGCCTCGCAACTCCCAAAGGTAGCAACAATTACTCAAATATATGGACTCGTGTAATTCCTTATAACACATAATAAATCTAAACACATATGCAAGTTTTAATTGATTCAAATAATCAAGGGAATGGTCATCATGAGGTCTATGAAGGATCTAAAAAATCACGAGGTGATGCAGAGCTCCAACACATTTATATGCATTCATCAACTCATAACAACCAATTTCAATCATTCTCATTAGTATCTTGTTTTTAGAAGTCTTTCCAACAAGCTCTATAGGCTCAAATATGCAAAAATGGCACAATCAACCTAAAACTTACCCTTCCAACCCCCATATCCTACTCTCACATTTTTACACAAGCCCAATCAACTGTTAAAATGACTCATTTTCTTGTAAAACCTCATTTTCTCAGACTTCCACTCTATTCCTCTCACTAGCTTTAAGTGTCCTAATTCCAAATCAAGCACAAATTTAGAATTTTTTGCTTCCATTTTCTCCTTTCAACTCTTTATATTATTTCACCATGCTCAGACTAACATGAAACCATTCAACTCTTTATATTGTTAGAGACTGTGTTGTGGTTCTTAGATGATTAATTTCAGTGGCTTATTGAATGTTGTATCTCTCTCTCACTCTCACTCTCTCTCCCTCTCATGCTTTTTCTCTCCCTCACAATCTCAATCTCACTCTCAGTCTCTTTTCCTCTCGCACTCTCACTAACTCTTTCTTTATTTTGAATCAAACAAACTTCAGTTTTATTGACGACTCAACTAGGAGGGCATGACAACCACAAGGAAACCTGGAAATTGTCTAAAATCCCTAAGGTCTACAGTAGTGATTACAAAGTGAAAACTTCTCTTGATCTTCTGTACTACAAGGATCGGAAAACCTCATATATTTCTAGTAGGTCTCATGAGTGAGTTCATCTTTTGGAATATCAATATTAGGACCATATTTCCTAGTCTCGTTCCTAGAACCATCATTGAGTCTGCTTGTACAACTACCTTGTTTATGAGGGTGGGACAAGTAACTAAATGGATATGGCATCTACCTTGTGCCTTGTAATGCATATTACACATCTCTATCAAACTTGTTTCTCCCCACATATACTTGCGCTCTTGAATGTCAATTTCTTCACACTCTGAAACAAATTTCACATTTCTCATATTTCCATGTATGGTATTATGCAAGCCTAGATGACCCATTGGAAGCTATAAAAATAACCACATGCTCATATTCACATTCATGATTCACTTTGATACATGTTCATATTCACAAGAACCTCTTCTTCCTTGAAACTTTTCTCGATAATGGTGTCTCCTTATATTCAAGGATCGAGGAGTACAGTGTCTGTGGAAAGATTGGACATTTAAGAATCATCGACTGTCTAGATCGTAATGTCATTTAGGGTAGGGCCCAAGTTTAGGGTTCAATGTTTAGGATTCAGGATTAAAGGTTTAAGAATTAGGGTGTATAGATTAGGGTTGAGTGCTTACGGCTTAGGCCTCAAGATTCGGGGTTCAAGGTTTAGCACTCAAAGTTTGGGAATCAGGGTTTAGGGTTTAGTGTTTAGGGTTTAGGGTTTAGAATTTATAGTTTAGAGTTCGAGTTTACAATTCAAGTTTTAGGGTTTAGGGCTTAGGGCTTAGGCCTCAAGGTTTATAATTTAGGGTTTAAGGTTTAGGGCTTAGGGTTCAAGGATTAAGGTTTATTGTTTAATGTTTAGGGTTTATGGTTCAGTGATTAGGGTTTAGGGTTTAGGCCTCAAGGTTTAGGGTTTATTGTTTACGATTTAGGGTTTAGGGTTTACGATTCATTGTTCAGGGTTTAGGGTTTATGGTTTAGAATTTAGGGCTCATGGTACGGGGTTTAGGGTTTAGGGCTTAGGGTTATGGGTTGAATATTTAGGGTTTAGGGTTAATAGCTCGGGGTTTAGGGTTTAGGGCTCTGGGTTGAGGGTTTTGGTCCGGGTTTTAGGATTTAGGGCTCATGGTTTAGGGTTCATAGTTTATGGTTTAGGGGTTAGGGCTCAGGGTTAAGGGTTGATGGTTTAGGATTCATGGTTTAAGTCTTAGAGTTCATGGTTTAGGGTTTAGGGTTTAAGTTTATGGTTTATGGTTTAGGGATTAGGGTTTGGGGTTAAGGGTTTAAATTTCATGTTAGAAGTTTTGTCACTCAAAATCGGTGGTAGGATAATCAATGTCTACCATGTGCCACCTCCAAATTCCAAATTTCATTTCATTTAAATTCACTTCAAGAAAGGTTAAGGTAAATGAACTTGACATTTTCTTCACGCTTTCAGAGGTCTAGAATGTCAATTCGCGCCAAATTTAGCATATATGGAAAACTTGAAAATTCGGATTGCATTTATAAAGATAAGCTCAAAGCGAAGGAATGCATTTCGTAAGTAATTCTTGTCAAATTTGTTTTCTGTTTTCTGTTAATACTCCTTAAAACTAACCTTGCAATTACATCTTGATAAAAACAAGTTCTCAGAGCCGAGGGAAATTTAAACTTATCACACAAGAATGGGGAGTTCTCTCCGATAATACCAAAAAGGCTACCTATAGCGCCATGAGAAAAAAATCAACAAGGGCACAACCCCTCCTTCCACCAATCAAATTCCATAGGCATTGCCACTATCATTGGTATTACCAACAATCTAAATGGGAATAATTCTTCAAGTGTGGATTCCTTTCGAAACTTCCATATTCGATGACAATGACTAGAACCGAGAAACAAAATTAGGACCAAGAACGCAACCTAGACCAGACCTAGACTAGAAATTTGATAGGATTTTTGAGGTTCAATTGTATTTTCCAAGATACATTACTCCAATGTTTGAAAATGTTTATCCAGATGTAATGACATCCCGATCGGACACTTGATGATTCCTGAATGTCCAATCCTGCCACAGACCCCAATGGTCCTCGATCCTTGGATACAGGGAGACATTGTTACTTGGCTTCCATTTAAAATGATAGAGATATTTGTAAATTCATGTTATGACCTCTAAATCCATATGCATTTCAAGTTATTTGGAAATCACATCACACCCTTCACTAGGCTTGATGACTACCCCTATATTTTTGAAGGTTCTTTTGAAAGCATCCACGGGTTTATCATAGAAGGAATTATCGATGAGTGGAAGGTCACTTAGCTGTAGGCCAAATGACTCCCATTCAGAACTAAATAAGAAATATTTACTAGGTGATTGATAACCCCTTTATTTTCTTAGCCATTCCTCTCTGTTGTTATGTTTATTTTACATAAGGACTCGATGACAATTCTAGGCACGAGACTAGGAAATATGGATCTAATATTGTCATGCCCTCCAAGTTGAGTAGTTAGAAGCCATACTAGTCTTTTTGATACTTAGTACTAATTACCAATGAAATCTAATTCTCTAGCTTTCATTTACGTTGCTCATCTTCTACGTCATCTTGAATAACCGATTTAACAGGAGGAGTTGCCCTCTTCAAAAGTGATACATGAATATGAATATGATCCTCTAGAGGGGATATGTACCTGGTGATGTCTCATCTCGATCATACACCTAAGCCCAAAGACATAATCCAAAACCCTAAATCCTAAACCCTGGACCCCAAAACCTAAACCCTATTTTTACCAACTCGAACCTTAAATCCTACCCCTAACCCCTAACCCCTTAAACATAAAACCTAACCCTAAACCCTAAACTATAAACCATAAACCTTAAAACTTAAACCCTAATCCATTAAGGTTCAAGGTTTAGGGCTTAGGGTTGAGGATTAGGGTTTCTTGTTTAGGTTTTAGGGTTTAGGGTTTAGGTTTAGGACTCAAGGTTTAGGGTTTAGGGTTTAGGGTTTAAGGTTTAGGATTTAGGGTTTACGGTTTATGGTTTAGGGCTTAGGGTTCAAGGATTAGGGTTTAGTGTTTAGGGTTCGGGGATGAGGATTTAGGGTTTAGGACTCAAGGTTCGTGTTTTAGGGTTCAGGGTTCAGGGTTTAGGGTTTACGGTTTATGATTTAGGGCTCAAGGTTAAGGGTTAAGGGTTTAGGGTTTAGGGCTCAGGTTTAGGGTTCAAGGTTTAGGGTTTATGGTTTACGGTTTATGGTTTAAGGTTTAGGGTTTAGGGCCTAGGGTTGAGTGTTTAGGGTTTAGGCCTCGAGGTTTAGGGTTCGGGATTTAGGGTTTAGGGCTCAAACTTTGAGAGTTAGCATTTAGGGTGTAGGGTTTAGGGTTTAGAGGTTAGGGTTTAAGGTTCAAGGTTTATGGTTTAGGGCTTAGGGTTTATGGTTTAGGGTTCGAGGTTTAGGTTTTAGGCTTAAGGATTAGGGTTTATGGCTTAGGCCTCAAGGTTAAGGGTTTAGGGTTTATGGCTTATGGTTCAAGGATTATGGTGTATTGTTTAGGGTTTAGGGTTTAGGCCTCAAGGTTTAGGGTTTAGGATTCAAAGTGTTGAGGGTTTAGGTTTGTGGATTCAAAGTGTTGAGGGTTTAGGGTTTATGGTTTATGGTTTATGGTTTAGCATTTAGGGCGAATGGTTTAGGGTTTAGGGTTCGGCGCTTAGGGATATGGTTTGAATGTTTAAGGTTTAGGGTTTCGGGTTAACAACTCATGGTTTAGGGTTTAGGGCTCAAGGTTTAGGGTTTAGGGTTTAGGGTTTATAGCCTCCGGGTTTAAGGTTCACACTTTAGGGTTTAGGGTTTAGGGCTCAGGGTTAAGGGTTGATGGTTTAGGGTTTATGGTTTAAGGTTCGAGGTTTAGGGTTTAAGTTTATGGTTTATGGTTTAGGGATTAGGGTTTAGGGTTTAAATTTCATGTTATAAGTTTTGTGACACAAAAACACAACTCGGGGTGTTATGGAGGTGTTTTCAACTCACAAAATTTAGTCCCATCCTCATGAGATCCTTGCCTATGGTAAACAATAGTTTATTTATGATAGTACCCATTCCCAGATGTACTTATCAACATTTACAAATATTAACCTATCACCATGTGGTGATCATCTCTCTAGTGCTTACAAATTTAGGGCCATTTTTATCTAGAACCGAAAGCAATTAGCTACACTATCTTAAAATTATTCATGAAACCTTCAAGTATTAGAGAAAATGGATATTACCAACATGTACAGGATTCACATATCTTTCCAAAGTGCCTATTTTTCCCCTCCTAGTTCCTTACGAAGCTCCCAGAATCATCCAAAGAAGTCAAGTTTCACCATTAAAGTGTTTGTTCCCTACACCTAGAAAACTCGTTGTTACGAAGATTGTCCTGAATGAGTAAACCTTTCCTAAATACTCCTAAACACTCCTAAAAATGTCAATAACCAATCCAAAAGGCCCCAAAACCTAAAAAATGACTATATTCTTTCACAAAACAGATATCGATTGTATAATTTAAACCCTAAAAGCTTGAAGGTTGAATGCTGAAATCTTGAAAAATACCTATGTACTAACCAGATTAGAATCGAAAAACTATCTTCTAAACCATGATAGATGGAGCTATGAGACTAGTTCCATAAGGTGTAGAGTGACCCTAACATCTTATATTTACTAAAATAAATTTAAAGTATAAGAAATAATAAAATATAAATAATAATAAAAGAAAAACTTAAACATTTATTTTTGTACATATAAGCATGCCACATGCACATATAACACATAACGCATAGGAACACAAGTGTGTTATAGCGCGCTCACATTTTTCCTTCTATGGGTTTGGGAATCCCAATCCATAGGCTTGGATTTTCCTTGGATATTCTACCCCATGGCTTGGATTATGTTCTGCGTGATTAAAACCGTGTTTGACATAAAAACATCAAAATTTCACGTGTACACCCCGATAAAAATGTGTTATAACATAATATTCCAAAAAAATTATACTATGACATCAATCTCGATTTCACCTTGGTGACGATATGCTTCTTTCTAAAATCTGATTAGTTTAAGACTTTCATCCATAATTTCTTTTACTAGTGCCTTCTTTTCTTGCGAAAACCTATGCATACATTTCGGTGCACAATTTATGATTTTTTCATCCGAATTTCAAAAAAAAAAACTCCTCTTCAAAACTCCATTCTACACGCATTAAAAAAGGTAAAAAAATGACTTTTTTTTTTCTAAAAGTTACGGGATGTACACATCAATATTCCATTCTTCAGGAGGTGTGCACTTTGAAAATTAATAAAAACAAATATTCATCCAAAAATTATGAAAAATTAGTGGGACCTCGTACATGATCTTATCTAAATTTCTAAAGAAGGGATTTGAAAAATAATTTATATAACTCAAAAAATGAGGGGTGCACACACAATAGGTTCTTATCTTTTTTATACAAAAATAGACATACTTTGTGTGTGCGCCACATTTGACCCTCTTAATCTCAACCATTTAAAAAAAAATAGTAGTTTAGAAACTAGATTTCGAGCTCTACGGTACTTCTTCTTATCACTTTGTCAAATTTTTAGCATAGGCATGCAGAATTATTCGATGAAGTTCAGGTTTCGATGATTTCAGGAAAAATGTGTCCCTTTTTTACCCCCTTTTTGCCCCCATTTCCATGCACTTACCCAATACAAAGGCCAAAGCTTCAAAGCAACAGAGACATATCAAAACTAACAAGCACCAAGGTGGCTCACAATATCCAATGCGAGATGTAATAAGGTTAAACGAGATTAAAAATCCTAAAGGAGCCTTGAAGAATGCTCTCAACCAAGTGAGTATTTTTTAACCATTAACAATCGCATGCAAGCAAAAATGGATACGCAAATAGTGATGATGAAAGCTGAAAAGTTGTAGGTGGAAACATGAAAATGATGAAGGAGATGGAGGGTATAGAATTACAATGGAAGGGAAAAGTTTGTAGGGAAAATAGGTGATCCTCTAATATGTCTATGAAAACCAGATATAGACCACGTGTCATTTATGGGAAATATATGAAGTCATAAAGGAGTGTGAGACAAAAAATATTGAGGCTAAATAGTTTGGAAATAACTTTGAATTAAATCTCATTTTGTTCAATACTCTCAATGCTTAATTTGAATTTTCTATTGGTATTGTTGTTATCACCTATGTTTGAGCATGCAACCTAGCATTTTTCATATAATTTTCTCGTATTCTTAGCAGAAATAAAGGCTTTGTTCACCTTGCTCTTGGTAGGGCATTTTTCATGGTGACATAAAACACCACCAAAGAAATGTTTGTCATGTGAAATAGAAGAATAGAAAGATTTAGAATAAAGATTTACATGAGCCTTGGATTTCACATTTTTCTTGCCCGTGATTATGTCATTCCATTGGCAAAATTAGGTGAAAACTTATCAGGAATTTGATAATAAAAGGCAATAAATTTGTTAGTAAAAGGCTCTAGAATTTGTTCCTTGAAATGTATTTTAAAGGAAGCTTGATGCAAACAACATGAGGAATGAACAATGCAATTGGATTTAAAAAGTGTACAACCACTGAAGTTGAGGGAGAAGGTTAGCTATGTTGAAAGGACCTAACTCAAATCCTTGGTCTACCACCATTGATTATCTTCTTTCTTTTTTGTGTTGTATATATAATGCATGTAATTTTTATGAACACGAAGAGAAAAATGGTGCAGACTACATAAAGGACATATGGAAAATATGTTGGCATTGAGATCAATGGTTCATATCCTATATACCACCATTCTTCCTTCCAACCATAAACAAAAAAAATGGATTCATTATTATTATCATTATTTATGATACCAAATGTTATTCAAACATGGGACCTAGAATCATTTGGAGTGATTTTTGACAAGAGACTTGAATTTTTATGGAGCTTGCATTCGATTTGGGACTTCAAATACTAATGAAAATGCACAATAGATGATAACTTTAAACATGTATCTTGGGTGTAGAGGTGGGCATGTGAGAGGAGGGGGCTAGGTGGATGCATTCAATGAAAGTAGAACATTAAAGAGGAAACATAAAGAATATGTTGTGTTCCGAAAAATCTATTGACCTCGAGATCAATGATTCATATCTTGTATACCGCCTTTCTTCCTTCCAAAGTTAAATAACAAGATTGGATTTAAATATTATTGTGGTTTTTCATGACACCAAATTTCATTCACAACCTCTTTGGCTACATAAAACACTAGTCTCAAGCCCATCTTCGGCCTCACATAATCTCACCTAATCTTCTGAAGAAATAAGCGACAACTATCAAGACATTCGACATCTAAAGGTGACAAGTTCAATGGTAAAAGGCTTAAGAATATATTGTGTTTGATTATATTTGTAACGAAAATCCGCACCTTTGATTATATTTCCAATGAACCCTCATATGTAGGGCATAATTTGAACACAATGTGAATAAGCAAAGGGGGCCTAATAGGCAAAACAAGGGGACATATGGTCACTTTGGGCAGTGAAGATTTCTAGTAGCTAAAATTCTACCACCACCATATCTCAGAGACCACATAACTAAAAATAAATTATTAAAAAAATATCTTTCCTCTATAATTTTCTAGAGGTTAAATATATAAATTGACCAAATTTCCCTCTACATTAATAAAAAAAAAAATTGATCAAATTATATTTTAGAATTTTCCATCTACCTCACTATAGTTTATTAATTGTAATAGGTGAAAAGGAAAGGATGACCAAAAATTTAATTCCACCATATTTTACAATTTAATAATTATATAGGGTAAATAAAATAGTTCAACCAATTACAAAATATTTTAAAAAGAAGATATGAGTAAAACTTAAAAATAGGAAGCACTTGTATATGTCTAAATCTTGCCCTAAATCCAAACCATCTTACTCCCACCATAATGTTGAAAACGTACTAGTTGAAAAAAGTTTGGATTTTTCTGGTCTCTCGAGGATTAATCCCTTTGTTTCAAGAGCAACCATCCCTATGTAGAACATTGCATTATTTTTTCCTTACACATGGTTACAATTCATAGAAGGATTTAATAGTTCACAATGAGTATTCCTAAGCGAGGGGTCGTGAGCTTGACCGATGTGAGCAACATGTAACCCAAACCACATGTCATTCATTCACATTTATAACTATGGGTCAAAATAAAATAAGAGAAGACAAAGTCTGGATGAAGCGTGGAGCCTCTTACAGTTATGGAGAGGCGGGCCCATGTTAGGAAGGGAAAAAGTGGATGCATTTACGGTTTTCATAACCATCACCTAAGGATAGCGAAGCTTGCATATATCCAAATTCCTCAAACTTTTACCCTCGCCTATCACTCCCTCCAACTTGCCTTGCACGATCTTTTGGACTTCAAGTTGATTCTTCAACATATCATTTTCCACCTTCCATTAAAAGCTAAAAAATCCACGAACATGAATGGGAAAGCAGTGAATATGATGCAACAATTTACAAAGGAATGGCTATGTGGCACACAAACTAGCATATATAAATCATGAAAAAGTTTGGGCACTTGCCTTCTTGCTGCAAACCCAAATATGTGGTGAACTCAAGAAAACTCCAGCGCACGATGGCGCAAAGTAGTTATCACCCACAAAGGTGAAGGAACTATTGGCATCGACGGCGAAGGTGACAAACAACCCTAGCACGAACCAATGTCACACCAATGAGCCACGCCAATGTGGTGAACACGTCATCACGGTTCCTTGAGATATCATTTCTTATGTCTCGTTAAGAGTAAAAACATCGATGCACATGAATGAATTCTCGAGCAAGAATAAAGAAAATAGAAACAGATTGACTAGCTCATAAACAAACTTCAATGATGAAAACCAATAGTGAATTGATTTTAGAAATTCCGATGATACTTGAATGATGTATATTGTCTCATACATTGACAACACAAACTTTCTCCACCATCGATCTTAATGTCAACAACATGCATCCTTCATCCCATTCGGAGAAACACCTATCGGCATTATTAAAAAAAAAACTTCAAAAGATGTATACCTAACTACTAGTCACTGAGATCATTTAATTACGACAATGTCACATGCTACCAAAATATAGTTAGCGTATATTTGAGGCAAGCACTTTGTCCCCATTTAACAGTCCAAATTACTCTTACGAGAGCCTCAATTTCACATTATCCTCCTTTTTCCCGTAAATTTTGTCATCTTTACATGCTAAATTTAGTTGAATATTCCTTTCAAATTATTATTTTGTTCCTTCAAATGTGTTATTAATTAATAGGAGTGATAATTATAATAAGAATTTCGAGTGCTAAGAAATGACAGTCGGTGATACCTCTTAGATGATAGGTGAGGGCAATTCTATCGGGGGATTTCCTGTTAACAAGACTTACTATTTTCGGTGACACGTGGACAAATATTGTCATGTACATCAACAACACAAGCTTCTTACATCGTCGATATTCTGAAAATGACGGTTGCAAACACCATTCATCCCCTTTGGGAAAATGCCTATCAGCGTAATTATGTCAGGTTTTACATAGTAAAATTTATCGCACCCATTATACATTTCAAGGAGTTATTGTTCTCTTGGCTGGCACGGAGTCACTAGGGAATTTCAAAAGTGAGGTTTGGGACTTCAAGTGGATTGGAGATGGTTATCACAATGGGATTTCTTTCAATGATCACAATCTTTGGTGGTCTCTTATTTCATCCTCTTCCTCCATCATGTTGGTAGAGGAGCACGCTATCAAAGCTCTCAAGTTATTTCGTAAAGGGATTCACTCCATTTGAGACTTGGTTTCTTCCTCGAATTGGCTTCCTTGGCCAATTTTGTAACAAAGGTTCCACCATCTGCATTCTAATTTACCTTCTATTATTCACATCCAAGAATTGATGTTTGATGTGATGTCGCACAAGTTTGGTCTCGACCACTGTGGGCCTAGTGGAAAGATTAGCGTTGGAATTGTGATACGACATTTCAAAGCTACTCTCTTGGGTTGCTCTCTCAAATTACTACTCCTCTTTCTCTCAAGTTATGTAAATTGAATTCTAGTTGGAATTTAAGTTGTCTCCTTGTACTTTGCTTTCTTGGCTTACGAGAATTAGGTCTTTCCAAATCAAAACCTAAATTAGCCCATTTCCTTTGGTGCCTTACATACCAAGTTATACCCCTTGGAGAATGGCTTCACCATTATGGCATCTTTTTGCAGTGTTCTTCCTATGAACAAGCTAATCCTTCAAAAAAACCTTTTGGTTTTGTCCTAGAGCCCATCGAGTTGGCGTTGGACACAACCTTTTTAAACCTCTCCACACATAGCCCTTTTCTTGGTGGTTGATCTTTTTGGAAACCATGCAAATTAGCCTACTTATATTTTGCCTTTCTATGGAAATTTTCAAGTGTTATTTTGTTTTCGATTATGTAAGTCTTGAAATCTGCTATCTTTACCCATACTACTATTTTATTGGAACTCATTATTAATAAAAAAATTACAATTATATCCACTATGTACATGTAAAAATAGTGGTAGGAAAAATAAGTTGTGTTTGAATTTCAACACTTATATTATCTTCTTCGCCATTAGGGGAGTGTTCCTACCACTATGAGTCGGGTGCCACATAATCAACCTATATAGTGATCTCCCTACTTCCATCTAGATGCCGCCAAATTAACTCCCAAAGTCAATTCTCCTTCCCTCTTCCTCCCGAGGCTTCGATGGAGCCCATCGCCTTCAATGTGGAGCAATTCAACATCAGGACCCTCTCAATGGTCTTCTTCGATTCATGTCAATGTGTAATTTGTGCCTCCATCTTGTGGGTGTATTATGGTTTTCTTAGCTCTTGTTGGTGACTCTCAAACTCAAGATGGGAACAAGTGGATGGCACCCGATACTTCTTCTAATATGCCTCTTGTTTGGGGCCCGTTGAAGGATGATCCACCACCTCCTCCTAATGTTTTGTTTGTGCTTATATTTTTCTGTTGTTAGTTTTGATAGCCATATATTATAATATTTTAGTAATATGGTGTACCAAATGTATTCTATCCATTTCTTACTTTTTGGAATGTGTAGACAAATTGGCCATGTTTTATTGTAACTTCTTGTGCATCCTATTATTTTCTTAATATAATATATTAATAAGTTCCAATAAAAAATAGTAAATAAATTAGGACATTACATGAGAAAAATATCATCAAGAACAAAGATTTTACTAGTGGCATTTGGATTTTTTGAATAGAGGACGGTCATTAAATACATCCATTATAGATAAATTAAAGCATGATAAATTCTAATAGAGGGTGTCATTAAATACACTCATAATAACAACTTTATCAATTATTAATTATGAAGTTGCAATTTATAACATCAATTAAACTTTAAAATTTAATTTTAAAAAAATACACAAGCATTATCGGGGAATAAAGCCTAAAACAAGTTACATAAAAAAACCAATAAAAACTTAATGAAATACTTACATAGTGTTATCCCGTAAAATTGACAAGGGCAATTTTACCGATAACCATACGGAAAATTTTGTTTCGATCCCTTGTTAGGGATCCCCCGCGTTCGAAACGTCGTAAAGTCCCTTCCCGGGAAATCTAGTTTTTGAACTTAGTCTTTTTGAGCCTTTTTTGGCTGGGCGCATGGATTTGCCTTGTAACACCAAGTTTTGGTGCGCCCCCTTAAAAGCCTTTGGCGCATGGTTTTCCATGTTAACACGTCTTTCGGTGCGCCAAAGGGCGCATATAATCTATGTGTTACACCAAGTTTTGGTGCGCCAAAGGGCGCACATAACTTCATGTCGACAATGCATACGGTGCGCCAAAGGCGCGCTCATTCTTCTGTTGTCGAATACTTCCGTGCGCCAAAGGGCGCACACTTTCCCCTGTCGACAGCAGTTTTCATGCGCCATTTCAAAAGTGGTTGGCGCATTGATGACAAGTTTTTCTATAAATATCAGTGCGCGCCCAATGTCATTTTCATTCCTTTTTGTCAAAACACGTGATTGCTCTGGATTTGTCAGCTCTGCTCTGTCGTTGTCATCGCCCTGTGGACCCGCTCTTCAATTTTTAATATATATTCGAGGTAAGAGGTTCTCCCTCTTTTCCATTTTGTGCTTTTGTGTTCTTGGTCTGGGCGTTTCTTGGTCTATGTTTTGGTTTGCTGGCCTGTTTTAAGTGAGATATGTTTGAGCTGGTTTCCCCTGCGCTGTCCTGTTCCTTTTTCTTTCCTCCTTCCTTCCTCCCTCTTTCCAGATCTGCTGAAAGGGAGCTGTTTTGAAAGGGCTTGGTCTGCTAGACTTTTTATATGAAACCCTCTGTCCATGCTATCTTCGAAGTGGAAGAAAGAATGAAAAATATTTGAGTAGTTAGTGTAGTTCTGTGGCGCACTGGCGCGTTTTGTTGCAACAAAAACAGTTGCGCCCCTCGGCGCACTTACCCGCCATGTTACATGACCAAAACCCGCGCCAATGGCGCACCCTCTTGTCATGCTGCACCTAGAACTCATGCGCCCTCAATGGCGCGCCCTTTTTGCATGCTACAAGTCTAAATCCCGCGCCTCCTTAAAAGCCTTTGACGCACCCTTTATCCATGCTGCATAATGTTTCCATGCGCCAAAGGGCGCACCCAGCTTTCATGCAACACAAGCCTTATTCGCGCGAGTATAAAGTTAGAAAGGCGCGGGCGCACCCTCCATTGCAGTAACATAATGTTGTGTAAAACCTTCATGCGCCGCGCCAAAGCCTTTGGCGCACCATTTGTTAATGTTACACAATCTTCCCATGCGCCAAAAGGCGCACCGAACCCCAATGTAACACGCATTTCCTGTGCGCCCTGCTATAAAATGCAACCTGCTTCATCCATGCGCCATGCGCCTTTGGCGCCAGTATAACCTCTGCAACATTCCTTTTCTGTGCGCCTTATCTATTTGGCCTGCCAGTTGCATTTTTCCCGCGCCCTGAGCCTTAAAATCTCTAACTCTTTCTTCTGCTAGCTTTCCAATGGAAGATCAAATGACTAATTCAACCTTTTTGGATTGGGTCTCACTTCTTCTTCGTGCAGATCAGCAACTGAGTTCGAAAGAACACATGTCTACGTCAAGCAAGAAGCCCACCAAACCAAGAGGAAAAGCTAAGCTGACAGAAGAAGAGATGAAATACAAATATCAGAGGGTCAGGATGCCCGAATCACAGGCTGAGTGCAGTATGGATGTCAGAGACTCTGAATTGGGTCACATTGACATGGATGAGTTCTGGGTTAGGACTCAAAAAGTTACAAGAAGTCCATGGATGGACAAGTTAATAGGCAGTGCCCTGCACTTCGCCGGAGGAATCCCCGTCAGCGCTGTAAACAACGAATTCATGATGGTGATTGCGCAATGTTACAACAAGGACACAAGATGTGTCGAGAACAGTAAGGGCGAGGCAGTCATAAACCTCACTGCCCGTCACTTTGAGTTGATACTTGGCATCCCTCATCACCGGAACTACGTGGCTGTTAGCCAACGAGAATGCATCAAGGCCTGGGAAGACAACGAAGACCAGTGCATGCAGTTGATGAATGAGGTCTACCTAAAGAATAAGAAGGTGGTGACTCGGTGGCCTCAGACTATCCACCGAAGTGATTTCTCAGAGGAACTCAGTGATACTATCACTTTCCTGAGCAGAGTCTTCGGGCTTTCAGATGCCCACTATTTCCATAAGTGGATGCTGCGGTACCTGGAGACAATGAATAAGAATTTGCCCGATCAGCGCTTTTGCTGGGGTGAAATAATCAGCAGCACCATCTCTGAGCAGCTACAACAGTTCGCCACAACGGGAGTGTTCCATATGAACTCCTATGTAGTCTATGCTGCAGCGTCAGCAAGGGATTATCCGGGGCTGAACCGAAGTGGAGTATGGCCTCAGGCCAAGATATTTGATTACTATCCAGAGCTGAGGCTGGAGAATAGCATCCAACATTTCGCAAAAGTTAACGATGCATTCTTCTATCATGTCATCTGCCTACTGAGGCCAAACATGACTCATAGCCGGACGACCAAGAACATAGTGGCAGTCACAGAGAAATGGGGGGCCCTGTTCACCCAATTTCCCACGTTCACCTATCTAAGGGCTGCCAACTTTTTGGGAGAGCCAACCAGGCTACCAAGGTATGCTGGGCCTAAGCTGATTCTACTAGAACTGTCAAGACAGCTGGTCACATACCATGAGAAGTGCCTCAAAAGAAAGAAGGGTGGAACTCCTTTCCCCCTCAAAGTGGGCCGATACACATGCTCCACCCACCATAAGGCGAAGGAAATGTTCGCAGAGCTGGAGCTACTCAACTTGAAGCATGACTTCCCAGCCAGGCCTACCTTCGACCCAAGAAGCTGCCTGCCAAAAGCGAAGCTCGATCCGATCCATGTCCCTCAAATTGAGGATATTTACATTGACGTTCTCCATGAGGTGGAACTCAGAAGAAAGGATCATTCGCGCTTAGCATTGGAGGAAATCATCCAATACGGAGTGGCCATTGTCCCCGAAGGCTTCCAGACTACGGAAGATGAAGTAGATAAGGTGTATAATGACACAGATGGGGACAATTGGCCCTTCCCGGCCATTGACAGAAACAAGGCTCCTCAAACAATTGAGGAGAGGGTCAAGGAGACTATGCGAAGAACAGAGCATTGGTGCCGCATGAACGGACTAATCTACCTCGGGGTAGATTTCACAACTTCCCCTTTGGGCAACGCACCTCCAAGGTCAAAGAAGCAGCTGAAAGGCAAAGGTGCAGAAGGTGAACCTAGCACCATTCAGGAGGAAGCCCCTGAAAGTCCTCTTCCCTCAGAGCCAGAACAAGTCATAACTCTTGATGAGGAATTGACAGAGGATAGTCCTATACGCCCATCCACCCAGGATGTCGGCGTCGCTACAACTTCAGAGGTCCCTTCTATCCCTTCTTCTTCTCTTCCTTCCCCTCCTCGAGTGACTCAAACGACCATCCCTTTGGTCGTGTCCTCTGCCCCTTCTTCTACCCTTTCCCCTGCTTCTTCATCTATCTTCTCCTCCCTCGCTGATTTGTCTTCCTCTATTTCTTCCCTCATCTCCGAGCTCCCTTCCCTTCCTATGTCTTCTGCAGTTGCGGTTCCCCTTCCTCCCGTGGACATTTCTTCGGCTATTCTTTCCATGCCGCCGCCGCGTGTCTCCACGTTTTTCCCCTCTTCTACCGTTGCTGCCTCCCCCTCTGTCTCTGGTCCTTCTTCTATAGGACCAGCTTGGATTTCTCAGCAGCTGAGCCAACAAAAGAGGAAAGTCCCCATCGCTCCGATGGACTTTTCGGTCATTCCGGCTAAAGGAGCAAAGAAGCACAAGCCGGTTACACGCTTCTCAAAGAGCGCTGCAGGTGAGAGAGTCATGGAAATAGCGTACCCCAACCCCCTCAAAGAGAAAGAAGATCTGTCTCCGACAGATTTCACCGTGACCCAAGTCACAATGGGGACATCCTCAGAGAGTCTCCAAGGAGAAGCTCTTTCCGCAGTTGATGCACTCTGCAAAAAGCTTCAGGAAACGAAAGAGGAGAAAAGGCTACTGAAGGAGCAGAACAAGTACCTGCTTCAAGCCTTACAGAAGATGGGGAGTGCACCTCCCACAACTGCCGCCGAGACTCCTGAGCTGCTCAGTCAGGAGAAGATCAATGAGTATTCAAAGATCGGTGAGCAGGGTATGGTTGTTTCTGCTTGGAGGAGCCAGATCCTCAAGGATAGTGAAAGAGTAATCGCCGAGTATATCAGTTTATACTTAAACATCGAGAAGGCGAATAAGGAACTCCAAGCATTAGCAGGTCCGATATCAAAAGAGTTAGAACATGCTAGACTCCAGCACGAAACCTTCCAACAAATGTTTGACTGTTCAGTCGAAGATCTGGTCAAGTTCGGAGTCTTCGGTCATCCAAGGGCCCTCAACAAAACTATGTCCACTCTGGACTATCAGATAGATCAGCTGGAATTTGTTTTAGAAAAGATAGACAAGGTAAAGGAAGAGGCCCTGGATGCAATGCATCAAATGGAGAAAATTGTCCTCGCCATGACTCCAGGGTTGCTCACTCCTTCCCTTACCTTGAGATCAGCTGATGACACTATCCGGATTTTCAAGGAGATAGCCTCTCAAGGGACAGGGCCAGAGGTCACGTTCGACACTGAATCTATCAACAACCTACTGGCCTGTAGAGACTTCATCGGGTTCCTTATCGAGGCGGAGAAAGATTATTCCAAACTCCCGGAAAAGCTCATAGGACGAGAAGGGAGACTTGCGAAGCAATCAGTGAACGGCACAAGGATCCATCACAAGATCAATTTGGGCCAATGATCAGCAAGTTTTTGGAATACCGCGCTCAGTTCCACATATCATCACCTGAGCAGCATCAGAAACAGGCAACCCCTTTTCGGCCGCAGGATGATGATGATGAGTAGCTTCTTCTTCTTCTTCTTCTTCTCTCTATTCTCCGACTTTCTTTTCGAAATGTCTAAAATGTGTTGGCACAAATGATGACATCATCCATGTTGCATCATGGGATGATGTCATCCACCAAGTTGTCAAAGTCAACATGACTTTTAGATATTTTGTAGGTATCTTGTAAATAAGTGGTTGGCTCCATTTTGCCTTCTCTCTCCCTCATTTTCTATAAATATGAGAATACTTGTTGTATTCAGTGTGAACATTTTTTAGATAGAAATAGAAGTGAGGAGAGAAAGACTTTGAGCTTTCTTGTAACAGAAAAGAACAAATAATACAATTATTCAAACTTTGTACTCAATTTTGTGTTATACATTAGATCTTTCTTACGTTAGATCTCGTATGTGTTTAATCTGCTGGATTCATATCTACTTTTCCGTCATTTGTTTATCAAGTATTGCTTTGTTTATTTATGCAAGTAGGTTTGGCTCTGTTTACTACCAAACTAAAAACATAAATCTTCGACCTTTTCGCTTTGGAATTCATTTCTTTTCTCCCTTCGGATCTGTTCTTTCTCTTCTACCTCTTTCATTCCTTTCTTTTCGCACTGGAACACTCTCTCTGGGATGAGATCCCAACCCCGAAGGCGTAATCTGTGAGACTTGCATAGGTTCCTCGCTAGTAGAAATAGCAATAAACCGGCCGCTTTTCTTTGTCTCAAAGAAGGGCTTAGCCCTGCAACACTGTTGGCTCATCTATCCATAGATCTGTCCGCGCGATGATTTTCGGACCAACACATAGAAATTATAAATATTTGAAAATTAATACAATCTAATATAATTTTAAAATATATTATAAAGAAGAACTTTATAATATTGAAAATAAATGGTTGAACAAGAGTGATTAATGATATAATACTATAAAGATAATCAAGGAAATTAATGAGTATTATTCAAAATATATGAAATCATGTTAGATGAAGATAAATGTTGTGTTGTTAGAATTCTTATTGCATATAAATGTTTATGCTAAAGGGTGTTGTCGATTGGAGTGGAGATTGTTGTGTCTAACATACATAAGAGGATAGGCATAAAGGATTTTGTAAGGATGGATGTTGACATATGACGGATTTAGAATCGTCGATCCCATTTGAAACCCTAATGCATAGTGTAACCTAATTGCTATGGATGATTTAATGTATTATGTAATTCACCACCATAGAACAAAGACAATATTACAGTCGGTCTTTATCAAATCTATGAGACGGAGCACAAAATTTTGCAAAGCATTATGGAGAAGGGACTTCCAAAGATGTTATAGTTGTAAGTGTCGTATGAGATATTTTTATAAAATGTGGAGACATTCTTCTCAACACTTAAACAAATATGATGGGGCTTCTTCCGACCCCTACAATTCCTCATCCACCCTACTCCTACCCAACTAAGGAATTTACTTACTCCTGAACCTAAATCGGAAGATTTGTATAAAAGGTTTCATTTTGTCTCGAGGTTTACAACTAAGTATGATAGTCATGTTAAAGTTAGCAACGTGTCCCACACTTAGCCTGGGTTGAACAATGTTTGGCCGCAACTATATGGGTTAAGGCCTAATTGCTAAGCAATATTCGTATGGTTTCTGTGAAGCCCATTTTAGATTTTATTCTACTCATCTTGTGTACTTTCTTGTGGGTTGTGCAAAAATATGGGACTAGTATATCTCCTGTGCATGATAATGACAGAGGCTTTTGATCTTTCTCTATTTTTTGGAGCCTTGGATTAAAAACATCCATGTACATCTCTCAATCCCTAGGTTAGATTCATTTCCTACTTAAAACCCCTCTTTCATATGATTTTTACAATTCGATGTTATTTTATATTTTGAATCATAATTCCAATTTTTATTTTATAGTATGTTATAATGAGCTAAAGCTCACCCTTCTTATTTCCAAATGTTCAAATTTTTTAAATCTTGCTCTGCATAACTTGTTTATTCTTTCCATACATGTATTAGGGCATTAGTACATTTGAAAAAATCCACAAGGGTGAGGGTTTCATACATCTACAAGCTTCCCTATCTACAAATGGTGGTGAAGGACATGTTGTGAATGCATCCACCTAGTCCCCTCCTCTCATGGTCTTACCTCTACACCTAATAAGTGTACACATGTTTTGTTTTTTTGAATATGTGAACAATGTTGAAAAATAGTGTTCACATGAGGCCAAAAATTGTCAACTTCAATGAAATTCAACTAGAAAGGACGTGTTATAAAGGAATTAAATATAAGAGGTATTAGAGTTCATTATAGTATTAGGAAAATTTGATGGAGGGGGATTTGAGATTGTGGGAGATTTCAATTGGGCAAGTTGTCCCCCAATTTCAAATGCAGGAACCCCCTCTTAATCACTTGTGTTTTGATCACCTTCTACCATGTGTTAGAAAATCCATTAGAAATATAATCGAAGGCATAAAGATGGCTCCTTGAGCCTGTTGAGTTCTCTTATACCCTAAGAATTTGATCAAACATTCTTATTTTTGAAATTATAGGCAGACAATGTTTTCCTTAAAAAATATGTTGTCTAATTAAAGGCCCACGCCCTAATGACAACTCCATACAATTTCAAGTCCCTTATTGAAGGTTATCATTGCTAACCCTATCAACTTCTCCATTGTGCATACATGAAGCGTAACCATCAACTATAGAATCTATAACTTACTGATTTTATAACAAACAACGTATTGGGAATAATGGAAGCAATGTTATGTGGCTACAATAGTTCATGTCTCCCCCAAATCTTATCAAATTCCCGCTCGAAAATCAACTTATTTTGAAACTTTTTGTTAGAGTGAACTCCTATTCAAGCCTTTACACAACATTTCTTCTGACATATCAAACATATCATTTCTAATTGAGAGCTTCTAATGAACAATTATTAACCTTGGTATGTCATTTAGAACACCTTTGTGCCTGAACAACCTTCAAGAGAAGATTCTACTGAAAAATATGAAATCACAGAGCATACACTCAATTGGATGAATGGAAGTTGTTGTCTGAACTCCATCTCAAAAATCACATGGTCCTTGATAGCCTTGATATGTTGGGTCACCGAGAGTTCGACATCCATCACAATTGGTCTAAAAATGATGTTCCTACTTCTTTATAGAATATCAAACCATCTTTCAAAGAGGCATGCAAGGCCACTAGTGAAGTCTCTCAAAATCAATCAAACTCCACATTAGCTTCTTTTCTTATGTCTCTAAAAAATCTTGCTTTTGATATTGTTCTTCATCACTTCATGTATATACACTAGCTACAAGAGAAATAATTGATTAAAAAAACAGAAGGAACTATATCATTCTTAAAGGAAAAAGAGTTAACGATGTGTCAACAAAGACAACAATATAAATAAAAATAACTTTAATAGTGTAGGAGTTGTCAGAACCATTCGGTTTTGGGCGTTAAGGAGTCAGAACCAATAACTAATTTTCACTACCCCTATCTAGAATAAATACACTAGAGTATGGTGCCTTGACTAAAAATAATGCGTGGAAGTTGGTACCCTTGCCTCCGTGGAACATCTCATTGGTTGTAAATGGGTGTATAAAATCAAGTGTAAAGTAAATGGTACTTTGGATAAGTACAAGGCTCGACTCGTTGCGAAAGGATTTTCGCAATAGAGGGGGTATATTATGAGGATGCTTTTTCTCCTCTGCGAAGATGGTCACTTTTTGGCTTCTTCTTTCTTTTACATCTCAATTTGGTTGGAATGTTATGAAATGGACGTCAAAAATTCTTCCTGAACGAGGATTTGGAGGAAGAGGTGTATATGACATAACCCGAGGGTTTTCTCGGCTTGTAGTCATGAGCATCTAGAATGGAGATTTATTAAGTCCACGTATGGACTTAAAAAGGCTCCTTAAGCCCGATACATCGAATAGATAAACATCTCAAAGATTCAAGCATCACACCGAGTCATTCTCGATCTAAATCTCTATGTTGAAAGCAATGATAATGACATTGTGATCTATTTTTTATGTTGCTAACCTTGCCATCACATGTAGTGTAAATTTTTTGATTCATTGGGTAAAATCATATTTATGTGCTATTTTTGACATGATTTATTTAGGCCTCCTTCACTCTTGTCTTGGGATAGATTTTTGGCAACATAATCACTTGATTTTCATTTCTCAAGTGTAGTATGCCACAAACTTGTTACAGAAATTTCGAAGTATGATTGTAATTATTTTTCTACTCCTATGGAGATCGGTTGAAATCTTCAAAGTGCATGATTATTCACCACCGCCGATCGAATCGGTTTACAAACGGTTGATGGGTAGCTTGAGCTATCTAACAACTACACGTCTAAATCTTTGTTTTGATGTCACCTATATCTCCCATTTTTTTCTAAACCAAAACTCATTCACCTGGGAAGAAACAAAAGGAGTTCTAAGATATGTCTAATGAACTCTTGACTTGGCAGTCTATATCATAGAGTTGTAGATTTCAAATTGATTGCCTATACCGACTCTGATTGGGAAGGATCTCAAGATACTCGACGATCTACCACTAGATATATATTCTCTTTTGGTTCAAGATTTCTTTATTAATAGAGTAAACTTTTGCCTATTCTCTTCAATCAAGCGAAATACAAGGATGTTGTTAGTGCCAATTGCGCAGCAATATGGCTTCGTTAGATTCTGACTAATTTTCGTTTCCCGGGCAACTAGTACACCTCTTTCACTCTTTTGTGATAATCAAGGTGTTCTAAAGATGGTGAAGAATCCTGTCTATCATGCCTACACTAAACATATTGAGATTCATCATCACTATAGTTGATTGTTGGTTGATTCCGTTGATATCTCTCTTCATTTTTGTCCTTCTTTGGATCAGACTGTTGATGTAATGACGAAACCTCTTGGTCCTTTTTGTTTGTCAAGTTTAGAGATAAACTTGGTGTTGTTTCAAGGTTAGTCATTAAGGGGGTGTTGAATATATAATGAACCATACGGTTTTGGCAAGTTAAGGAGTTGTAACCAATAACTGATTGTAACTACCCCTCTCTAGAATAAATACACTTTGTTTGTTATCATTTTAACAGTGCAATTTTTGTCCTCCTTAATATTTGTCTGTTTTTCCTTCTTACAACAAATAGGTGCAACAATATCATTAATGCACACAAACAAAATACAAGAAAAATAACTTATTATCCATGAGAACAAGCAATAAACTAGTGTAATGTATTAACAATACAATTATGCCTTGCACATATAAACAATGACAAATACACTTTTATGTGCTTCAATTAACGCTCTTTCATTCCATTGACCACACGAAAGTAAATGAAACTATTTTGTGGAGGAAAAGAATGCAAAAATCATAATTTATGTTAAGCAAAACATCTAAGTTGAAACGGAATAATCATTAAATTACATATAAGTGCATACATAGGCCCAAGAAAAAAACATACATCGAATTCACATATTCCATCTTCCACCCTTTATTTTCTCTTTACATCATAAGTTTTTTTTGTACTGACCATTCAAAAGACATAAGAAAAAAGCAATATCAAAACACAAAAAAAAGGCTTTCTCGTTATAATTCAAACTATATACAATTATTGTGCATCCTCCCACCTGCTTTCCATATGCTTCCCCATTACTGTTTTCCCTTCCGAACTTTATTTTTTTCATGGTTTACCTTCGCATCATCTATCCCAACATACATTCCCCCAACTATCCTCACATGCCATCAATTATTTGTCCCCACTAGCCACTTCGCCTCCTATGCCACCCTACTTCCCACACAAAATTTTCACTCCATATTTAAATTCCTGTCACATCCCTTTTGAAACTCCGTTGCACAACCCACATGTGATTGCTAGTTGTAAAATCATATGGAATTTTTATTATAATAAAGGCAGGACATGGATCCTAGCTACTTAATTTGTTGTGTCAAGATGTAAAATTTTCTTGACCACTATGTTGTCATAGAGAAAATGGGTTTGAATTAGTTGGAGTTGAAGCTTTAAAGGTTCAACTTATATGAGTCAATCAAATTATTGCATACCATCGAGAAGTCTTGATTAATATCATTGAAATTATATGAGGAATTTTTTTTATTAATATCAAGGTAGCACTTTTTCGTACAAAGAGTATTAAACAGTGGACCTCAAATATAGAAAACAAAAGGTGCTTCGAAAAAGTATGAGAAATATGAAAAAATATAAAGTAACTTAACAAAGGATTTTCTGAATGCCGCTCAAAAAATTAACCAAAGTTTTTCTAAATGTTGTTGAAAATGATAGAGTGCTTAAGTTACTTCGTTTGTTATAAAAGTTGTGCCTTGTATTAATCATAAATAATACTAATAGTAGCAAAAAAATTAGATTTGTTGATTTTGGATTTTAGAATTTTCTTAAATTCTAATTTTTTAAAGCTCGAATTTTTAAATTCGCTTATGTTGGATTTTTATATTTTTCTTAAATTCTATTTTTTTAAAGCTTGAAATATACCATGTTTTGTCCTATGAGTAGAGGAAACCACAAAAATCAGATTGATTCCACCATATTTGGTAACCATGATTATTATTGACATTGCATGTGGAGAAGAGAGGAACAGTTCACCAGGAACCGACACTAATAAAAAAGACTTTGGGTCATAGTTCAAATAATTTGGATTATTTATTCATGACATATGCAAGCACAAAACTAAGTATGGGAAACATCGATCTCTCTGACTGGTTGAGATGGGGCATCCCCGAGTGAAAAAAACTTCCAAAAACCACTACACTTGTGATAGAATGAATTTCATAACCATGAAACAAAACTCAAATGATTTCTGGCACAGATGATAATTTCAAACTATCACAAACCGGCTTTGCTCCAGGCTCCAACAACCATGATTTCAAGGAACCTCTGACATCTTTATAATACAAAACACAATTAATATAGAAACATCTTACATGGGTTTTATTGTTGTCGTCTAATATAAATTTTCCATCCCAAAGATGATGATGATGATGATGATGATGATGATGATGATGATGATGACGAGGATGAGGATGACGACAACGATGATGATGACAACGGCGACAAATTCTTAAGCTTCACAAATGAGGATTGCTACTTTTGACCAATTCAATACACTTATTTTTCCCATCTATGATAGTATTGGCAAAGTAAAATTCACCATTAAAATGCGCTTAAAACCACTCTGTTATAATGGTCTCATGTTTTTATTGCAAACATACATTGAAACATATTACAACAAGAGAAAACTTTATTTCCCCTTAAGATCATTTTTAGATTCAATCTCCAAGATAAGGTGATTTTGTATCGGGGCTACTTTATCGAATGTTGAGGGTGACTATCAACATTATAGCAATTTACAACTTTGTTGAAGAATATTAATAATATGGTTTTAGGACTCAACATTTTTGTTACAGTGCTTGATGAATAGACACCAATATTTCATTTGTAAATTTAAGTTCAGAATTGCACTCCACAAAAGTTGAGTCTTTTGAAGATTTCCACCCTTCCCTTGTTTCTTTATATAGCTCTCAGACCCATCACAATTTGCCGACATATGAGCTTGTAAACCCCAAGACCCCTGCTGACAAAGGTAATCAAGTTTGTAGATTTTTCTTTTGACAAGCTTCAATGAAATGTTCTTAATACAACAAGGAAAATTCTATTTGGACCCCCATCCCTAAGTCCCATCAATCTACCATGTTCGCTCCCCATGCTCCTCGGCCTAAAATGGCTCCAGTGAACTCCCAAAGTTTTGATCCTTGATAATATAATGATTGATGAAATTGGGATACAAATGCTATGGCTTGCAACATGCAAGATTTTTATGAGGTTACTATTGAGGATTCAACCAAATATGATCAATCAGGGAGTCAACATTCAAATTATTTTTTAATGTTGTGTTCATTTGCATAATTTAGCAAATCAACAACAAAAGGAAATGAAAGAATTGAATTGCTGCAACTAGTTTCAACATATTCAGCTTCAAATGGTGGAATAGCCTCTGCCATATGATCCTCTTCAATCCTTGTTCAATGGAAAATCCCAAACTAAGGAGATCTAACAAGGAGGATAAAAACGTAGGCGCATTTGTGGGGCTAGTGGCAACAAACTGGTTTCTCAAACCCATGATTACCTAGTCCTTACTTACATTGAAGGAGCATACAGTGGATTTTATACATTGACACATCTCAGATTCAGTCAATACAAAAGGAACCAAGAAGCCTTGTTGATGATGAGTTTGGTGCAAAGGTTTCAAAATGGATTTTAGTTGTTTTTTGTTATGTCCCAAAGATTTTCTATCACAAAAAATAGAAATGTTGTCTAATTGATTGGGTTTCTAAATCAGGATCAGTGGTTGTGTGTTACGACATTTGGGTACAAATGTAAGTTATGGAAAACCTTGTAGCCAAGATTATGTTTAGTGTTACCTTGACATCTAAGTGAGTTCTTCCAAAATTATATGAAATACTTCCAATAAATAATATGCATCCTTGGAAATGATTTGTTAAATTTAGGTGTTTTCTTTGTTGTTAAACCTTGTCTTGTATGGTCCTGAATTTTTGGTTCTATAAGGTGTGGTTTCTCATGAAAAATTGAAATTTGTGATTGGTAGTTGTTAATCTTGTCTAAAATAATGAACCTTGAAGTGTAATTCAACCCAAGTGGAAGTCTTATCCTCCCTCTTTACCGTGTGTTGTATCCATGTGTGGCTACGTGGACACCTTGTGTACATGAATTTTCCTATTCTTCTTGGACCTTGGTTGTCATTCATTGGGACCCCATCGACAAATTCCCGTTTAAATGTTTTGTGTTGTAACTTGGTTAACCTCATAGAGATTATTCTGAAATGTTAGGAAGAAGTCAATTCTAAGGGGAGGGGGATGTAATGCCCACTCCTCTTCAACATTTGTTTTACTATGATTTTTATTATCATTAACTAGAGACATGGGCATTATTATTATATTTTGATTAGTGTTAACATTTTAATCTACTTTGAGAAACAGATGTTGAAATCAATCAAACAAATTTTTCAAAATCTTTCACACGGAAGTTTTCTACAAATTGGAAATTCTCCAAGTCTCGGAAACCGAAACTTTGACTTCGGACTTTGGGGATTTTCCTTTCGGATTTTTAATTGGCATGGAATTAAAAGTGTGTTTTCAAAGTTCAAGTCCAAAACCCTAAAAGTCCAAGTTTCGTATTTTCGGGTTTTGAGTTCGGATTTCTCTTTGTGCAATTTGCAATTTTCAGATCGAATTCGAAGTCCGAAATCCCAAAAGTCGAAATTTGTAATTTCGGGCTTTCGTGTTTCGGAATTCCAATTCGTGGTTTTGATAAATCCTCGTCAAAGTCTCAAGTTCTGAAACCTCGAAAGTCCAAAATTGGACTTTCGAGCTTTTGGGTTTCGTAACTTTAGGTCGTGCTTTTCGTTAAATCTCTTTCGAGTTCTGAAGTCTGAAACCCCGAAAGTCTGAAATTTCAAACTTTTGGGCTTTCAAGTTTCGGAACTCTCTCGGCCATTTTTGGTTTTCTCACTTTCAAATTTCCGAAGTCTGAAAGTCTAAAATTTCAGACTTTCAAGCGTTTGGGTTTCGGAGTTCTTCCATCGCCATTCCACGATTTTCACCTCCTAATCTCTTAAGTCCGAAACCCGAAATTTTGAAATTTTAGAATTTCGTACTTTCTAGTTTCAGAATTTTAGACTTCTTCACTCATTTAATTCCTACCTACTTCCATACATGTCAAATTTTAGGCATTAATATCAAGTTTTTCTATTTAAGCTCATAGTTTTACCTGCTTTTTTCCCCGACATTTGCTCTAAAGATCTGATTTTTTATTGTATCTTGTACTTTTCAACGTATTTTATTTAGGTTACTTCATTTTGGTTTAAGATCTTTGTGTTTTGCTTTTTCTTCATTTTCATTTTTTCTTTTTGTTCTTCCTTTATATCTCTTGAAAAATGAAGATCTCATTCCCCACCATGTTTCGTTTGACGACCTTTTTGATCCTAATGGTTCCACGATCCAATTTTCTACAGCACCCATGGAAGATCTCATCACAGTCCTCAAGATCCTCCTAAGTATTCAAATCGGAACACTCAACACTTCTCATTTTTTTGGAGTTCGAAGATTTTCTTTTCGTGGTTCGAGAATTTGACAATTCGGCATTCCTCAATTTTTGAGAACCGTGCACTTCGGTTTTCGGGCTGCTCCGTTTGGACTTCTCCACATCAAGTTTTCGGACTTATCCACTTCGGGTTTTCGGACTTCTCCATTTCGCAACATTGCTTTTGATTTTCAAAGGTTGAAGATTTTCGTGTTTTGGACTTCTCTTTTTCGCCATTTCGAATTGAAGGTTATCGATTCGAATTCAAAACTTGATGTCTACTTCTATAACCAATGGCAACGAAAAGATGAAGTATGCATTCCTCGGAGTTGCTCCTCATTCTTGTTTGTCTTCAAACTTGGGAAATATAGGAGACACTAACCTAGAGCAGATTGATTTTCTAAACATCTAGGCAAGGGTAAAGGCCCAAAACAAGAAAAATTGGATGCAAGCCATATATGACAGTGGGCTTCTTCTTGCTTGTGGTTTCCCACGTCCATGCATTGCCCAGAGTTCATCTTACTTGCAGCCCACTTTGATGAAGAATACGGAGATAAGTCAAGGATGCTAATGGCAAGCTTGTTATCCGCTTGGACCTAGATTTCTTTGAAGAATTGTTCAAACTCCCGACGTTGAAGATCGCAAGAATTTCACCAGAATTAGCGGTGGAACATTGGGACAAGGAAACGGAGTTATACACAAAGGTCATGTTGAAAAATTATCTAGCCAAGAGTGTTGCCAAATTTCCCAAGACCATGTATCAATCAGATTTTATTCAGAATTCGGTGATATTATCCTACAACCGGGTAGAGTTTTAGGTCTTCCTCTCGCAAAGGAATTCCAGAATGGATGTTCTTGTATATTTCTACCATCAAGAAAAATAAGGAATTTATCAGATGGGGGGAGCATATTTGTAGCTCCATTTTCTATCAGTTTAGGAAAGTGTTGTCCTCAAAGAGTTTTTATATGACATCTTTTCGAGTCTATGCCGCAACCGCCATGGGAGACTTTACCGGATTGAATACTAAGGGAATTCGAAGTACTTCCCAAATTTATGATTTTTATCCTCAGCTTACACTTGATGAGGGAAGAAGGCATTTCCGCAGAATTAACGATGTTTTATTTGTTGTTATTCTCTATTGTTTTAATAAGGAGTTGTATAATTGAAGGATTTCGATGAAGCTTTCAAGGAAGTACGTGAGTGGGGAGCTATCTACCTACAGTTCCCTATGTTTACATATATTCGGATTCCTAGTTTCGTAGGTGCTCCCAAACTAGTTGCCAAGATGCCCCACTAACAAGTGGGTTTTGCTAGAATTGGTTTGGCAATTGCTAGACTATCATAAGATTCAAAATAAACGGCACAAGGTGGGAATTCAATTCCCTATTTCAATTGGCAGATACACTTGCCCAAATATTTACAAGGCTAAAAATGTGGATGCAGAAATGAAGAAGTAACTTTGTGGACCTTTCATCCTCATACCAGTTTCGACTACTGGGGTAAATTTAGTGAAATAGGTCGGTCTAGTTCTCATGTGCCTCAGTTAGAAGACATTTGGATTCATTGTCGGGATGAATTCATCATCCGACAAAGAGATTATGAGAGGCTAACTTTGGATGAGGTTCGGCAATTTGGTATAGTCGAGGTTCCAAAATAAATGCAATAATCGATTGGTATGTAGAGGAATGTTGCAATACTAAGGAAAGGGCGGGACCCATTCTCGCAGAGAACCTATAATGTGTTGTTCACCTTGGGAATCTCACCCAAAGGGTTAGATCAGCCTACAACTACAAAAACTCCATCAACCATAAGTCTACCAACTCATACCAAGAGGAAAAGGTCCATTCAAAAGGCCCACACAGTCCCTAAAATATTTCATTTTTTGTTGGCAGCTCTTCTCTCTCCAAGGCTTCTGCTTCCAAAGCCATGTCTCATACAACACCTATATCAGAAATAGTTGAAGTCAGTGATTCTCCAAGTATCTCACAAGACTTGTCATCTCTTGTTCCTCTTCCATTGTCACTTCCTACATCATTTCCTTCCACTTCTACAATCATTTCTTCTTTCCCATCTCCTTTTATGGCCCAAGTGTTCTCATCTCTTCCAGTTCTCTCAAGTAGGGGAAATGATTGGGTCACCCATCTCTACTTCACTTCCTCTAACACTTCCATTTCCTTCCATCTCATCTTCTAATCCCATTGTATCCACTCCTATGGTCGTCCTCACATCCACCCCATCCATTATTTCCACCTCCATTCAAATGCCAACTAATGTTATTGGTGCTCTTTTTTTACTAGTGCTTTAGGTACCGAATCGGTTGTTCTACTCCCATCAAGCATTAGCAATTCCGAATGGTTGTTTCGACAAACTCCAAAACAAAAGAAGAAGGTGCCACTGGTGGGTGTCATACATATGAGCATGTTGGAGCATACACCAAAAAAGAAAGCTAAGAGGCCAAATATTGTTTCTAGCTTGACAGTGAATCAATCTGGAGAACGAGTTGTAGAGGTTGCTACTCCTATTGAAGGGAAAACCAAGGAAACTAATACAACCATGCAGATTATCGAACTTCTAGATTTTCGCTAGGAAGAGCAACGCACGAAGGAGCCGAACAAGTTGTACACGTTGCTCTTAGAAATATGACAAGGATAAGGCTTCAAAGGATGAGCTCAAAGCAAAATTCGAGCAGCTCACTACATTATTAAGAAAAGTAACACAACCAAATCCATCTACCGAAGTTTCAACTACCATGGCTCTGAAAATTTCATCTACCCTCGATGATATTTCTTATCACGAGATTGAGAAGATAGGTCAGAAAGGAAGACGGGTGAATGGATGGATGGAGCGTATACTGTAGGAAGCCAATCCTTTAATTAAAGAGGTTGTTGAAATATATAATGATCTGCAAGTTGGAAGAGTTATTATTTGTAAAATGGATGAAGCATTTTTTCGAGGACAATAATAACCTGAATTTGAATTTGGAAACATGGAGTGAAATCAGAGAAGAAGATCCAAATCTACTCCTTCAGGAGGATGTAATCAATGATGCTTCAAAATTGTTTGAATATCAAAAGGCCATGGAATTCCGGTGTCAGGTGCTACAGGATTTAATTAAGAAGTTGGATGATAAACAAGTAGAAATTATGATTAGTAATTGTAAGTTCTTCGACGAAAACATCGATGCTCTTTAGGAGGATCGATCAAGGAAAAATTCAAAGATTTGGTGAAGTGTGACGATGAGGTTATCAAAACTTTTAGTACTGAATCTATTGATAGATTGGTTTTATGCCAAAAATTCACAGGAAGACTAAAGAAAGTTGTGAGTAAACTTAGAAGAGTTCCAGCTAAGGCCACAAGGGAAATTGAGACAGCAAATGTAGTAAATCACTACACATGTGGGCCAGAGGATGAATAAATTCAAGGAATCATCAAGTGTTTCATCGAATATAAACATCGAATGGTTGCATGGGAGGAAGCACAATAGAGATCTGTAGAAGAAGAAATCGTTGCAGGCCGTGCCAAAGATGATCGGCCATGGAAGGACAAATCCAAGCTTTGGATCAGGTCCAGTTACAGGGTTGAATGAGTCAACCCTTGCAACAAATTTGTTATTTTTATGGGAGCCTGTTCCCTTGATTTAATGGCATTTCTGTTTTTAGTTATTTGTTAGTTAAGGCCCAATTGTAATGGCTCAGCCTAAGGAACTTATAAATAGTTAAGTGCATGGAGTTAAAAGGATATCTGAGATATAGATCATTTTGGTGAAGTTGCTCTTCAAGCTTGGAAGAGTGCTTCATGGATTTCAAAACCTTTTAATTAGATTCAGAGTGGTATTTTGCCTTAAAGAACCACGATTTATTATGTTTAATAGTTGATTAGTATATGTTTTGTGAATGCATAATTCCTTAGTGTGAATGGTTAGCTTACCTTTATTTCAGATTATCTTATTTCATGTTATGGGAAAGTGATATAACCATCTTTTGTGTCAGTTGTGGAAAGATTATTTTCCTTTTGTTGTTAAAAGTTATATTATCGTTAGCCATAATCAGTGAAATGAATGTTTGACATGTGCATGTGTTTTATCCTCATGATGAATTGATTGTGTGTTCAATCACATTTGATCGCTCTATTGTGTATGTTTCAAGTTTAACAAAGGAACGCTTGCTTCTTGGTTTGTGGTATTATCTACCCTCTCAAAGTTGCAATAGGTGAAGGTGACTAACGGTGCACGCATCCTACTCACATTAACCCTTCCTGAGGTTAAAAACACCCCTTTATTTGGTGCATCACCATACCTAGTATAATTTCCTTCTTGCAAACCTCTTTCCCTAAAACCCATGACAATGTTAGAATAGGACTAGATAACCATTTTATTTTACTAGGAGTAGTACAACACTTAGTTTAGGAAGAGGAAGTCGGCCTTCTTCGAGGTTCACCTCGAGCCCAAGTCCCACAACTTGAGAGGTGATCCCATGTGTCCCAATCACACCGAACATCCTGCTTCCAGTATGGCCTTCAAAGGGTGCAGTGATTTGGAGACAACAATTTTTGGCACGCCCGATGGGACGAGTTGGTACTTCTCTTCGCACTTACACGAATAAAAGTACCTAGCGAATCCATTTCTCTAGATTTCAAGTCTCAGTTTAATTACTTATGCGAAGAATTGAGACAAGAGCTTCAAAGCAACAATTATCAGCATACCAAACTTTCCCTATCTCCTCCAAAGAGAAGAAGCAAAGGCATTTCAACAACAATAGTCATGACTTTATCTTGTAGAATTCATTCAACTCCTCTTGACGAAAGGTTCCCTCTACTAAGGCACTGATCGACCCTTGGTCGCCATGGTAATCAATGCTTGTCCTCCTTTTAATGCCGAAGCCCATTACTTTTAGCCCAAAGGGATGCTATACCGCAGAAACTACCTTAAAAATTTTAACATTATATCTTGCGAAACCAATGTTACACCATGTGAGCATATTCGGATGTGGCTAGCATTTGTGCAAAGGTACAGTATTACGGAAGACAACGGGCGTTAGACTCTAGATACTTCATTTAAAGGTAAAGCACTCCAATGGTTCCGAAGTTTAACCGCCGGTTCTATTACTACTTGAAATGAGTTAGGCATGAAGCTATGTAAGCGGTTTGAAGATAAAAGTGATCACCTATCACTTATGGAACAACTCACTACCATAAAACGAGCTCCTCAAGAATATATGAGCAACTTTAATTTTCGGTTCGACAAGACTTGGAACAGAATTCCTACACTCATAAGGCCATCTCCCACCAATGCATTATTGTATTATTTATGGGCCTTAAACAGTGATATAGTAGTTATGGTTCAATCTATGGGAGGAACTACAGTTCCTGATGTCTACGAGATCGCTATAAGGGCCAAAAATTCCCTAATTCAGGCAGGTAAAATTGCTCCTAGGCCTCTTATGCCTTTGTTTAGAAATTACAGGAAAACAACCGGTCCTTGCTCCAGTCCCAATAGCTTCCAATCAATCACTTGTGCCCGCGTTAACCCCCTCAAATGATTTGGCCGAGGTTAAATCACTACTACAAAATTTCGGAAATGAATTCGTGGCGATTAAAAGGCAGCAGCCCCAATATGCTCGCTCATTCCAATCCCAATATCAAATGGGTCGTCCCCCTTTTCAAGGAAGTAATCAGCCACAAAACCAGGCCACAAGCCAAGCTAGAAATGTGAAGCCTTTGAACTTTCAGAATCCTTCTGCTGCCAGTTCATCCAAAGCCACAAGACTCGATCCAAAATAACCTCATTCAATATTATGAATGGTGTTATCCTTGTTCTCACCCCACAACCAAAATCTTTGCGAAATGGATTTTTCAATCGGCCCTTATGGACCAAAGTATATCCGCCCCACCGAGTCATCAATCGGACCAGCCTACCCAAGAAATCCAAGACCAACCTTCTGATGAAACTACGCTATTAAATTGGCAAACGAACGATTTTTGTGGTTTGAATATTAATGCCTCCACTGTAGTGTCAAATACGTGTTCTAAGAAAAAGGGCAATAGATCCTCAACCTTCTAAAACTAAGCGAGGCATCTATCCTACTGACCTCACACACAAGCGTTGGCTGATAAGGGTGTAGGAAAGAAATCACTAGAAACATACGTCGATCAATCTACAAAGAAATGTGGATCCTCATGTATCACAATAACCAATAAGCATTTCTCAAAAGAAAACTCTAACGCCCAAAAAGGTATTAGCAAAGTTGGTACGATTCCATTCAAAGATTGTGGAACAAATGAAGAAGACCAATCTGAGTGTCACGATGTGGGATGCACTCTCAATTCCTTCTCAAAGGAATTTGTTGCGGGAGGCTTTGAACAATTTTGGTACTACTGATATATCATTAGGTTGTGGAAAAGCAATAGCGATGAGTCTGTGTCAACCAGAAGCAAAGGTGATTCCTAAGGCCAACAAACCACCACCATTCTATATCTCCTTGATCATTGGCGATCATTTGGTGCACAATTGTATGATTGATTCTGGAGCTAGTAGCTCGTTATGCCTAAGCAGATTGCAAATGTATTGGGAATTCCATATACCCCAATCTCGAAAGGATTTGTTCAACTAGATGGTATCACAGTCCAGACTGTTAAGTTCATTAAGGGATTACAACTTATTGTTCATGCATGTCCTAGCTTGTCTTCACACAAGACATATATGTTATTGATCTCCATCCCCTCTTTGCCATTTTCTTATCATAGGATTTCACTACCAAGATGGGTGGTTATTTGTCATCGGACCTGGTCGCATATGATCCTTTGAACTCAAGAGACGAGACGAAGGTGACTATAAAATCAAAACTAATTTTTCATAATCAAGTGGAACCTTACACTGCTAAACCCATAAATGGGAATTATGCCATTTGTGACCTCGAAGAGGAAGATGCAAATCACGAACCAACTACTCTCATAGAGGAGATTCACGATACGAGTGTTTCGGTGAGGTAAGTATAGACTATCAATATGATCCCTATGCTGATTTATTGGCTAACGAGGAATCTAGTCTACTATTTTTGGAAGATCTTTGGATTAGGTACATATTGCATCCATGAAGAAGGTACAATCGTACCTCAATTGGTTAAAACATCTAGCATTTCGAGGGACTATGGCAATTATTCTTCGATGGTTCAAGAAGCAAAAATGGATCCGGTGTAGGAGTTATGTTGATTTCTCCAAAAGGAGATAAATATTTCTCATCTTTTTGGTTGCAATTTAGTTGTACCAATAATGTCACCGAATATGAGGCCCTCATATAAGGGATTCACTAGTCCAAAAGAGAGGAATCAAAGTCGTGACTGTCTTTGGTGATAGTGAGTTGGTTGTGCATTAGGTAACAGCCCGAAGTGCATCAAAAATGATCTCTTGAGGTCATATAAGAATCGATTTTGGGACTTGATAGAAGATTTTGAAGCCTTTGGAATTCATGCAATCCCCAGAAAGCAAAATCAAGATGTTGATAGACTTGCTACCATTGTCTCGCATTACGATATACCGGTAGGCATCATGAAAGAAAGCCAACAAATGGTCAAAATGGTGGTCCATCCCTGAGCAGATCGAATAACATAAGTAGCTAGCAGAAGTGTTCGATAAATGACAAACAGATTGTCTTTTTCCTACAACAAGAAGCGTGATTTTGTTTGCCAAACACCAAGATAAGCGCAAAATTCCTACGACAATCAAGTTATAATAAAGCGCCAAAAGGTCTAGTTACTCTATCAAGTCAAACGGCAAGGTACCAACATGGTGATCAAAGAAGATGATTTTGAAGAAGTCGAGGTGGCAAGCGAAAAACTTCTAAAGATTGGAAAAGTATGTACCACTCAAGAGAAGGAAGCTTTCATCGAGTTGTGTCAAGAATATCATGATATTTTTACATGGAGCTACAAAGACCTGCGTGGTTTTGATCCAAGTCTATCTCAACATACCATTGAGCTAGATCCCATTCTAAGCCAGTTCCTCAAAAACAAAGGCCAATTAATCCTAAAATTGAGTCGTTGATGAGGAAGGAGCTAACCAAGCTCGTTGAGGCTTGCATAATTTTTCCCATCAAGCATTCCTCATGTGTAGCCAATCTGGTGCTTATAAGGAAGAAGAACGGAGAGATTTAGGTGCGTGCGTAGACTTCAGGGATTTGAACTGCGCCTCGTTGAAAGACCACTACCCTATTCCATCAAAGGAAAAAATCCTTCAAACTGTGGTAGGGGCTTAAAGGTTTTCTTTGCTTGATGGATATTCGAAATACAATCAGATTCTAGTCCAAGAATCTGATCAATTCAAAACGGCTTTCACTACTAAGTGGGGCATGTATTCTTACAACAAAATGTCGTTTGGATTGTCCAATGCAGAGGCTACTTTCCAAAGAGCCATGGACATGGAATTTAAAGGACTAATCAACGATATCATCTTGGTTTACCTTGATGATATAATTGTATATTCCAAGCATGCCAAAAATCATATCACACATATAAGTAAATTTTTTCGAAGATGTAGAGAATTTGGGGTCTCACTTAATCCTAAGAAATGCATTTTTGCAGTTCAAGAAGGAAAATTGTTGGGACATGTTGTTTCAGCGGAAGGACTATCTATCGATCCATCCAAAATTCATTCAATTATGTCCTTATCTCTTCCAAGTCACAAGAAAGGTCTCCAGAGTTTCTGGGAACCATAAATTTTGTGCGAAGATTCATTCCTCGATTTGCAACGTTAGCTAAACCGCTAACAACCATGCTAAAAAGAACATTCTATTCTTATGGACGAAGGAAGGGAGGGAGAGCTTGAGGCTATCAAAACGAGCATTTCCCAAGCTCCCACTTATTTGGTGAACCCTAGGTTCGACAAAGATTTCATTCTCTATGCTTTCGCAGGTCAAGAAAGTATTTCAGGGATTCTCACCCAGCAAAATGACAATTTGATGGAACAACCAATTACCTTCTTCAGTCAGTCTCTCAAAGAATACGAACTCAAATAGTCCTTTGTTGAGAAACAGGTTTTTGCAGTCATTCGAGCTCTGAAAAAGCTTAAGCACATGTTGTCCAACAACAAAATTCACTTGATGGTCTCTCATCCTCGCATCAACGATTTTTGGTTGAATAAAGAGATAAATGAGAAACACACAGGGTGGATCACGAAAGTAATGGACTATGACATACACATTAAAGTCACTAAACTTGTCAGGGGAAAAGGGTTATGTTAGTAGTTAGCTGCAGACATGGAGATCAAAGATGTGGAAGATGTTACGCTATTAAATGCCGATGAAGCGAAGGTGACAATCAAATTGATTGGTTACCTAAGATGCAAAATTTCCTCCTCTCAGGGGCATATCCTCCAAATATGGATAAATTCCAACGACGTACTTTTCATCTCCAATCCATTCCATATGTCTTGGTGATAATATTATTTTCCGAAAAGACTTGAACGGTGTTCTTCGCGTTGCATCAAACCAGAGCAGGTGAATAAAGTGTTATACGAATTCCACAATGGCTCGTCCGGAGGGAATTACTCTAAACGAATAAGCTGCTTTACCAAAATTATGTGAATCAAGTTTTGTTGGCATGGATTTGTTCAAAGATGCTCATCTCTGGGTGAGGAAATGTAAAGAATGTGCCCTTTTCGCAGGCAAATAAAGGCTGACATCTCTCCCCGCATCCCATTTAGGTATATCAACCTTTCATTCAATGGGGGTTAGATTTTATCGGGATGATCAATCCTCCATCCAGCTGACAGACATAAATGGTTCCTTACCGCAATGGATTATTTCACTCGCTGGAAAGAGGCGGTGGCCTTAAAGGAAAGCAACAAAAAGGTCGTCCTTGATTTCCTGGAGAATATAATGACAAGGTTTGGTGTTCCATTTACTGTTATCTCTGACAATGCAATGGCTTTCCTCGGTTTAAATTTAAGTGAATGGGCTGTTAAGAACGAGGTCTACCTCAAGACTTCATCCAATTACTACCCACAAGGGAATGGGTTGGCCAAATCTAGTAACAAATGTCTCATAAGGATCATCAAACGCACGATGGAGGCTAACAAAAGGACCTGTTATACACAACTTAAGGTTGCCTTATAGGCAGATTGAATTACACCTAAAAGAGCAATCGGGAGTTCACCTTTTGTGCTTGTATATGGAAGAGAGGCAAATCTCCCACTCTCCATGGAATTGCCTTCTTTGGAGTTGGCTCATCAGCTTGAGGTTATGGAAAATGACTCCTTGATGGTGAGGTTTGTTAAACTTATATGGTGGAAGAAGTTGAAGCACGGCTATGAAAACTTTAGGACAACATCGAGGCTCAGTCAAGAAATCTTTTGATAGGAAAGCTTCGATAGGCTTTTCCAAGAGGGATATTTGGTTCTCAAATCGGACGAAGACAGAGCCAAACCGAAAGGCATGCCAAGTTCAACGCTCTCTGAGCGAGACCATATATCATCATAAGTTGCAAAGAGGCAAATTCATTTCACCTATCCGGACTCAATGAAAAGAATTTCCCATTCACGTGAATGGCATACATCTCAAAGCTTTCTTTTGAGATTGTTTCACCCATGTGTAGCGTTCGTTTGTCTTTTCCTCTAAGTGTTTTGCACATTGTTTTGTTTTCTTTTTCTTTTCTTTTGTTTTAGGTGTCCCCTGAATGTAGTTTTTCTTCCAAGACTCCTTTTTCCCAATGGTTTATATAAGGCTACTGGTCCAAAAGCTTTACAGAAAGCATTCCTTGGAGGTCGCCAAAAATGTTAACATTTTAATCTACTTTGAGAAACAGATGTTGAAATCAATCAGACAAATTGTTTGAAATCCTTCACACGGAAGTTTTCTACAAATTGGAAATTCTCCAAGTCTTGGAAATCCAAACTTCGAACTTCAAACTTTGGACTTCAAGGATTTTCCCTTTCGGAGTTTTAATTGGCATGGAATTGAAAGTGTGTTTTCAAATTTCCGAAGTTCAAAACCCTAAAAGTTTGAAGTTTCAGATTTTTGGGTTTTCGGAGTTCAGAATTCTCTTTGCGTGATTGGCAATTTTCAGACCCGAAGTTCCGAAGTCTAAAATGCCGAAAGTCTAGAATTTCAGACTTTCGGGATTTCGGGTTTTAGAATTTCAATTCATGGTTTTTGATAAATCCTCGTTGAAGTCCCGAAGTCTGAAACCCTGAAAGTCTGAAAATTCAGACTTTCGGGTTTTCAGGTTTCGTAACTTTAGGTCGCCCTTTTCGTAAAATAACTTTTAGAGTTCCGAAGTCTGAAACCCCGAAAGTATGAAATTTTGGACTTTCTGGATTTCGGGTTTCAAAACTCTACCGGCCATTTTGGTTTTCTCGCTTCGAACTTCCGAAGTCGAAGTCTCGAAATTTCAGACTTTCGGGATTTCGAGGATCGGAGTTCTTCCATCACATTCCACGTTTTCACCTCTTGATCTCCGAAGTCCGAAACCCCAAAATTCTAAAATTTTGGAATTTGAGAATCTCAAGTTTCTGAATTTCAGAATTAATGTCGGGTTTTTCTATTTATACTCATAGTTTTACCCTGTCATTTTCACCTAACATTTGCGTGACTTTGACGATCTGATTTTTATTGTATCTTGTACTTTTCGACGTCATTTTTGAGGTATTTTATTTAGGTTACTTCTTTTGGTTTAAGATCTTTGTGTTTTGTTTTTTCTCTGTTTTCATTTTTCTTTTTGTTCTTCCTTTGTATGTCTTGAAAAATGAAGATCTCATTGCCCACCATGTTTCCTTTGAGGGCGTTTTTGATCCTAATGGTTCCACAATCCAATTTTCCACAGGCATCTAAGGAATATCTCCTCACAAAGTCCTCAAGATCCTCAAAGTATTCCAATCGGATCTCTCATCACTTCTCATTTTTCGGAGTTCGGAAGATTTTCTTTTGGGGTTCGAGAATTTTCTTGTTTGGTGTTGCTCGATTTTGGGAACCATGCACTTCGGGTTTTCGATTGCTCGTTTCGGACTTCTCTACTTCGTGTTTTGAGACTTCTCCACTTCCGGTTTTCGGACTTCTCCATTTCGGAGCTCTGCTTTTCAAGTTTTTAGAGGTTAAAAATTTTCAGGTTTTTGGACTTCTCTTTTTCGCCATTTCGAATTCGAAAGGCTATCATATTCTCAATTCAAAACTTGATGTCTTCTTCTACCAAGGGAAACAAAAAGATGAAGTATGCATTCCTCGGAGTTGCTCCTCACTCTTGTTTTTCTTCAGACTTGGGAAATATAGGAGACACTAACCTCGAGCAGATTGATTTTCCAGACTTTTAGGCAAGGGTAAAGTCCCAAAACAAGAAAAACTAGATGCAAGCCATATATGACAATGGACTTGTTCTTGTTGTCGGTTTTCCCACGTCCATGCATTGCCCTGAGTTCATCTTAGCTGCAACAACCCACTTTGATGAAGAATCCAGGACAGTCAAGGATGCTGATGGCAAGGTTGTTATCCGCTTGGACCTAGATTTATTTGAAGAATTGTTCAAACTCCCCGACGTTGAAGACTATGCAAGAATTTCACCAAAATTAGCTAGTGGAACATTGGGACAAGGAAACAGAGTTATACACAAAGGTTATGTTGAAAGATTTTCTAGCCAAGAATGTTGCCAAATTGCCCAAGACCATGTATCAAACAGATTTTATTCAAGAAGTCGGTGATATTATCCTGCTAATGCGAGTAGAGTTTGGTCTTCTCATGCAAAGGAAGTCTAGGAATGGATGTTCCTGTATATTGCTACCATCAAGAAAAAACAAGGAATTTATCATATGGGGGGAGCATATCAGTAGCTCCATTTGCTTTCAATTGAGCAAAGTGTTTTACTCAAAGAGTTTTAGATGACATCTTTTCTAGTCTATGTCGCAGCTTAAGCAATCGGGAGTTCACCTTTTGTGCTTGTATATGGAAGAGAGGCAAATCTCCCACTCTCCATGGAATTGCCTTCTTTGGAGTTGGCTCATCAGCGTGAGGTTATGGAAAATGACTCCTGACGGTGAGGTTTGTTAAACTTATGGGGTTGGAAGAAGTTTGAAGCATGGCTATGAAAACTTTAGGACAACATCAGGCTCAGGTCAAGAAATCCTTTGATAAGAAAGCTTTTGATAGGCTTTTCCAAGAGGGATATTTGGTTCTCAAATGGGACGAAGACAGAGCCAAACCAGGAAGGCATGCCAAGTTTGACGCTCTTTGGAGCGGACCATATATCATCACAAGTTGCAAAGAGGTGAATTCATTTCATCTATCTAGACTCAATGGAGAAGAATTGCCCATTCACATGAATGGGATACATCTCAAAGCTTTCTTTTGAGATTGTTTCACCCATGTACAGTGTTCTTTTGTATTTTCCTCTAAGTGTTTTGCACATTGTTTTGTTTTCTTTTTCTTTTGTTTTGTTTTAGGTGTCCCCTGAATGTAGTTTTTCTTCCAAGACTCCTTTTGCCCAATGGTTTGTATAAGGCTATTGGTCAAAAGCTTAACAGAAAGCATTCCCTGGAGGTCACCAAAAATGTTAACATTTTAATCTACTTTGAGAAACAGATGTTGAAATCAATCAGACAAATTTTTTGAAATCCTTCACACGAAAGTTTTCTACAAATTGGAAATTCTCCAAGTCTCGGAAATCTATAACCGGACTTGAGACTTGGGATTTTCCTTTCAGAGTTTTAATTGGCATGGAATTTAAAGTGTGTTTTCAAAGTTCCGAAGTTCAAAACCCTGAAAGTCCAAGTGTTAGATTTTGGGTTTTCGGAGTTCGAGAATTCTCTTTGCGCAATTGGCAATTTTCGGACCGGAGTTCCGAAGTCTAAAACCCCGAAAGTCTGGAATTTCGAACTTTCAGGATTTCGGGTTTTAGAATTTTAATCCGTGGTTTTGATAAATCCTCGTCGAAGTCCCGAAGTTTGAAACCCCGAAAGTTCAAAATTCAGACTTTTGGGCTTTCGGGTTTTGGAACTTTAGGTCGCCCTTTTCATAAAATATTTTTAGAGTTCCGAAGTCCAAAACCCCGAAAGTCTAAAATTTTGAACTTTCTAGATTTCAGTTTGGAACTCTCTCGACCATTTTTGGTTTTTCGCTTTCGAACTTCCGAAGTCCGAAAGTCCAAATTTCAAACTTTTGGGCTTTCAGGTATCGGAGTTCTTCCATCGTCATCCCACATTTTTCACCACCTGATCTCCGAAGTCTGAAACCCCAAAATTTTGAAATTTTGGAATTTCGGAATCTCGAGTTTCAAATTTCATACTTCTTCGCTCATTTAATACCTACCTACTTCCATACATGTCGAATTTTGAGCATTAATGTCAGTTTTTCTATTTAAGCTCATAGTTTTACTGTCATTTTCACCTAACATTTGCACTGACAATCTGATTTTTATTGTATCTTGTACTTTCGACGTCATTTTTGAGGTATTTTATTTAGGTTACTTCTTTTTGGTTTAAGATCTTTGTGGTTTGTTTTTCTCTGTTTTCATTTTTCTTTTGTTCTTCCTTTGTATGTCTTGAAAAATGAAGATCTCATTGCCCACCATGTTTCCTTTGACAACGTTTTTGATCCTAATGGTTCCACGATCAAATTTTCCCTAGGCATCCAGGGAATATCTCCTCACAATCCTCAAGATCCTCCTAAGTATTCCAATCGGATCTCTCATCACTTCTCATTTTTCAGAGTTCGAAAGATTTTCTTTTAGGGGTTCGAGAATTTTACTATTTGGTGTTGCTCATTTTTGGGAACCGTGCACTTCGGGTTTTGATTGCTCCATTTCGGACTTTCTACTTCGGGTTTTCGGACTTCTCCACTTAGGGTTTTCAAACTTCTCCATTTGGAACTCGCTTTTCGGGTTTTCGGAGGTTGAAAATTTTTAGGTTTTGGACTTCTCTCTTTTCGCCATTTCGAAATTCGAAAGGCTATCGGTCTCAATTCAAAACTTGATGTCCGCTTTCTACCAAGGGAAACAAAAAGATGAAGTATGCATTCCTCGAGTGCTCCTCACTCTTGTTTTTCTTCGACTTGGGAAATATAGGAGACACGACCTCGAGCAGATTAATTTTCCGGACTTTTAGGCAAGGGTGAAGGCCCCAAACAAGAAACCTTGGATGCAAGCCATTTATGACAATGGGCTTGTTCTTGCTGCCGGTTTTCCCACGTCCATGCATTGCCCAGAGTTTATCTTAGCTACAACAACCCACTTTGATGAAGAATCCGGAGATGATCAAGGATGCTGATGGCAAGGTTGTTATGCGCTTGGACCTAGATTTATTTGAAGAATTGTTCAAACTTCCCGATGTTGAAGACTATGCAATAATTTCACCAGACTTAGCAGTGGAACATTGGGACAAGGAAACAGAGTTATACACAAAGGTTATGTTGAAAGATTTTCTAGCCAAGAGTGTTGCCAAATTTCCCAAGACTATGTATCAATCAGATTTTATTCGGGAAGTCGGTGATATTATCCTGCTACTAAGTAGAGTTTCGAGTCTTCTCTCTGCGCAAAGGAAGTCTAGGAATGGATGTTCCTGTATATTGCTACCATCAAGAAAAAACAAGGAATTTATCAGATGGGGGGAGCATATCAGTAGCTCCATTTGCTTTCAATTGAGCAAAGTGTTTTCCTCAAAGAGTTTTTATATGACATCTTTTTTAGTCTATGTCGCAGTTGTCATGGGAGACTTCACAAGATTGAATACTAAGGGTATTCGAAGTACTTCCCAAATTTATGATTTTATCCTCAACTTACACTAGATGAGGGAAGAAGGCATTTCCGCGAATTAACGATGCTTTCTTTGTTGTTATTCTCTATCATTTCGATAAGGAGTTATATAATCGAAGGATTTCGATGAAGCTTTCAAGGAAGTACATGAGTGGGGAGCTATCTACCTACAATTCCCTACATTTACATACATTCAGATTCCTGGTTTCGTAGGTGCTCCCAGTAAGTTGCCAAGATGTCCCACTGACAAATGGGTCTTGCTAGAATTGGTTCGGCAGTTGCTGGACTATCATAAGATTCAAAATAAACGTGCACAAGGTGGGAATTCAATTCCCTATTTCAATTAGCAGATACACTTGCCCCAATATTTATAAGGCTAAAAATGTGGATGTAGAAATGGCAGAAGTAACTTTGCGGACCTTTCATCCTCGAACCAGTTTTGATTACTGGGGTAAATTTAGTGAAACAGGTCGGTCTAGTTCCCATGTGCCTCAGTTAGAAGACATTTGGATTCATTTTCGGGATGAATTCATCATCCAACAAAGAGATTATGAGAGGCTAACTTTGGATGAGGTTTGGCAGTTTGGTATAGCCGAGGTTCCAAAATAAATGCAAGATGATGAGGTTTTGGATGTAACATATAAGAATAATAATATTGTCAATCAACCACTGCCATAGATCGATTGGTATGTAGAGGAATGTTGCAATACTAAGGAAAGGGCGGGACCCATTCTGCAGAGAACCTATAATTGGTTGGTCACCTTGGAAATCTCACCCAAAGGGTTAGATCAACCTACAAATATAGAAACTCCATCAACCATAAGTCTACCAACTCCTACAAAGGGGAAAAGATCCATTCAAAGGGCCCACACAATCCCTACAGAGATTTCATTTGTTGTTGGGAGCTCTTCTCTCCAAGGCTCCCTGCTTCCAAAGCCATGTCTCTTGCGGCAAAGACTTGTATCGTGAAATAGTTGAAGTCACTGATTCTCCAAGTATCTCACAAGACCTGTCATCTCCTCTTCCTCTTCCATTGTCACTTCCTACATCATTTTCTTCCACTTCTACAATCATTTCTTCTTTTCCATCCCCTTCTATGGCCCAAGTGTTCTCATCTCTTCCAGTTCTCTCAAATAGGGGAAACTATTGGGTCACCCATCTCTACTTCACTTCCTCTAACACTTCCATTTCTTTCCATCTCATCTTCTAATCCCATTGTATCCACTCCTATGGCCATCCTCACATCCACCCCATCCATTATTGCCACCTCCATTCAAATGCCAACTAATGTTATTGGTGCTCTTGTTTTGACTAGTGCTTCAGGTACTGAATCGGTTGTTCCACTCCCATCAACATCAACCATTCCAAAATAGATGTTTTGGAAAACTCCAAAACAGAAAAAGAAGGTGACTCGGTGAATGTCATAGATACGAGCGTGTTGGAGCCTACACCAAAAAGGCAAGCTAAGAGGCCAAAGATTTTTTTCTAGCCCTGACAGGTGAATCAACGGAGAATGAATTTTACTATCTTGTTCTATATTTGTGTCCAAATTTACCGATGACAACCTTGTTTTTCTAGGATGGAACACTCTTGTTTTTCTTGCTTCAACTTTCGCCTTATATGTTGCTTCAGTGGATGACCGACATCATTGATTACTTCTGACGAGTAAAAAAAATCACAGTTGTGCCAACAATAATGCACAATTTGATATGGATTTTGTTTCTTCCATGTCAGTTCCCTAACTGAAGCCATGTTGTCAGTTAACGCCTTCACTTTTAGAGAACTTTGCCCATGACTAATAATTCCTTCAATATATCCTAGAAGGTGTTTGGCATATTTCCATTGTGTTGTGGCGGGCACCACGAATCTTGATACTAGACCAATTGCTTGTCATCTGGCTGCTGATTGATTTCACAAATACTTCCATGGGAGTTGTCATTGATTTATGATCCAATCATATTAAATCTTGCAATAGATTGTGTGCATACTTAGTAGGTAAAGATGTTATTTTTCTTCTGCTAATTGTGATCCCCAAATACTAAATAGTAATGAGGAAGGCCAAAGTTTCTCATCTCATAGTGTTGGGAATTAGGGCAGAGCAAACAACACAAACCCAATTAAAAACTTAAGTTGATCTAATGCAAAAAGGATGAAAATACAAGCACAAATATTAAAGCAAAAATAAAGCACAAGATATAGACACGGGTTTATCCTAGAAAAACCCTTTCATGTAAAAATCCCAACAACAAAGATCTTTCTTATTGTACTTAACCTAGCCCAACAGTACAACAAGATCTAAACAAGAATTTGTTCACAATACTTCAGTAGTCCATGCACAACGTTTGCACAACTACAATACCATACAATATTCAACACATAACATGCTCAATAGACTAACTTGTATACACATATAATGTCTCTTGCTCATCTTGTTATATCCTTCATCCTAGAGCCGATTATTATTCATAGAAAACAACAGCCCCAAAATAGTTGTCACAACTGCTTTCAAAAATTTGCTGCTAGGAACCACCGTGCTCCAAACATATGCATGCTTTAGAACAACCCAATGATTAATTTGACTAGAAAATCCCAAGATTCCTTCTAATCACCGCCTAATCATCATTAACATGTCGCTTAATCATCATTAACATGTCGTTTGACATCTTTAGTCCCTTGATAAATGTTCGACAATGCATAGTAGTCACTATTCATAACCATAACTATTTGAACCCATTACTATCCAATGTTGTACACACCATAAAGCAACTCTATTGCACAGACTTTGGTCCCATCCACAATCCCACACAATTTGCACTATGTTTCCTCACCTCGAGAGCATATTCTAGGAAACTCAATTACCCACCCACTTGCACACATGTATTAACCGAACTACACGACTCTTAATAACTCTTGCATTTTGCACCATAGTTGAGCATTGTTGTGAAATCCAACCTTTGTGTGATAGTCATTGCGCGATTAAACCACTACACAATAAGCCTTGCACAATGCCATGCAAAGTCAAAACATTCTCAACATTCTCCCACTTGTTGAACACTTTGCATGAAGGGATCATGAATGCATTCCTTAGCAGACCTGGGTAATTAAGCCCATATTTTTCCTACACTAAATAAACATCTCTACAATAGTCAATGAATATGCAGTTTGTGCACATGGTTGTAAAACTTTTAATTCCACATATTTGGTGATTGTTTCAATCCGTACAAGTATTTTTTCAGGTGGCAAACCAAATCGTCTTTTCCTTTGACCTTAAAACCTTTAGGTTGTACCATGTAGATTTCTTCTCCAAGCTCTCTCTGCAAGTACGTTGTCTTGACATCCATTTGATCTATTTTTAGATCATATACAACTACTAAGAGCTAAAAGAAATCTTATTGAAGTCAATTTTGCTACAGAAAAGCATACCCCACCAAAGTCAATTATCTCGACTCGAGAGAACCCTTTTGCAACAAAGTGAGCCTTGTATTTCTCAAGTTTACCTTGCACATTGCACTTCTTTTTGTACACCCATTTATAGCCTATAGGGTTTCTTCTAAAAGGTAACTAGATCTTAAATCTAATTTGTCCTTAGAGACACCATCTCCTCCTTCTTGGCTTCCTTGCAAAATGCACTAGCCTTAGAAATAAGTACTTAGCACACTATTTTCGGATCACCACCATCTATACTTACTGTAGGAAAGCAGAATGATAATCAATGGGACTATACCTTTCTGTCATCTTGCGCACTCGAGGTGTTTGAGGTTCTTCTTCATCTTCTAGTGCTACTTCCTCATCAACAACATCATACTCAATTATAGGCTCTTCAGGTTCCACATCAACCTCGCACTATGATTCTTCTTTGGCCGATTTTCTAGATGTTTTAGCTCAGCCTTATCAATGAGCATGTCCTTTTGTGTAGGAATCCTCTTCAACTCTTTGAAGACAACATTATGACTATAAACCATCTTTGTTGTTTTTAGATTCCACAACTTATACCCTTTCACAACATTTCCATACCCCATGAAGACACACTTCTTAGAATTATAGTCAAGTTTTGTCCTCTTTTTCTTTGGAATATGAACATATGCATCACAACCAAAAACTTTCAGGGGTTTCAAGGATGGTTTCTTACCATTCCAAGCTTCTTGCCGAGTCGTATTTTTCAATGTTGATGATGGTGACTAATCACCAAATAACAAGTAGTAACAATTGATTCAACCTAAAACTTATGCTTTAATTATGCGCCCCTAAGCATACTCAAGGCTTTGTCCATCAACATTCTATTTACCTGCTCTACAACTCCATTTTGTTGTGGCATGTATGGAGTTGTCTTTTGTCTTTCAATTTCGCACTCCTTGCAGAATTCTTTAAATTCTTTTGAACAAAACTCACCCCCATTATTAGTGTGCAACACCTTGATCCTTTTCTCTTTCTAATTCTCCAAAAGGGCTTTGAACTCCTTGAATTTCTTGAAAACTTCAAACATCTTTCGAGAGTATATATATCCAAGTTTTCCTTAAAAATTCATCTATGAATGACTCATAGTACATGGCTTTCTTAAGTG